>JARQOD010011298.1:0-23966 GCA_033576555.1 Oophaga sylvatica
CATCTTTCGTGAATGCAAAAGAAAAACTGATGGAGGTTTCCCAGCTTTTCCTATGGGCTTGTGCACATGACCGTTTATATCAGATGGGTGACCTCCGTTTTCTTGATATTGTATGGGGCTGTGCCCATGTCCGATTTTTTCCTCAGACCAAGTGGCCTGAGGAAATAAATCAGAGACATGTCCGATTTTGATCCGAGTGTAAGTCTATAGATCCATGGAAAACAGCGGACCGCACTCTTGATGAGATCTGAATTCTGTCCAATTTTCACGGAGTGACAGAATGGAAACAATTTTTTTTCTCTCTATATCTCCAAAAAAAACCTGATCCTACTCTGATACAACTCTGATCAGAATAACGGACAGTTATTCTCAAATGTACAGAAAATGGTTGTGTGAACCTACCCCTATCAGAGAGTGAAACTCAGACAGAACAAGGCTGGCATCTGAGTGCTGTCCAATTTTTTCCTGACCCATAGACTTGCATTAGTGCGCTTGATCTGTGACTTGGAACAAAAATCGGACATATCGCTCTGATTATGTCCGGGAAAATACAAGGACATGACAGAGAACTGCCTCATAGACTGTAAAGCCACGTTCACACGTTGAGTGTTTGGTGAGTTTTTTTTACCTCAGTATTTGTAAGTCAAATCCAGGAGTGGAACAATCAGAGGAAGAGTATAATAGAAACTCATCACCACTTCTGTATTTGTTACCCACTCCTGGTTTTGGCTCACAAATACAGAGGTAAAAAAAAAATCACCAAATACTCAATGTGTGAACATGGCCTTACAAGTTCTAACCGTGAAAAGCAAAATACATGAAAAACTGACGCCTGAACGAGCCCTAACATTGAGATGCTGCTTTGTTTTGCTCTGGAGCAAGACAACTTAATAGCTTGTGCGATCTGGGCCTGACAGGGTTAACTGGGGGTCCTCTGCTCTTCAGTTTTAGGTGTTTGGCAGGTTGGATTCCTGACACTTGTGAAGGGGCTTTTTCCAAGTCAGTGACAGGCTCAGTTCTCCCTCTGCTCAGAGTTTCCAGCAGATAATACAAGAGGTCTTGGAGAGTTCATCTGTCTGACAGAGCAAGTCCCCTTCTGTGGAAAATTAGCACCAGCGCTCCAAATGCTTGTGTGCAAAGCAGGTCCTGGCACAGCACTAACACTAATCATTCTCACAGGCCAAACCTTGGGAAACGGTTAACCACTTCATTTCCAAATCCTGACAGACTTAATATTGACCCAGGGCCACAGTGGCATTTGTATCACAGAGAGGATCGGCCTTCAGATTTCACCATACAAGCTGCACATAGAATTTAATAAATCTCTTAAATCTGATAAGACTGGTGTACTTACTTTAAAAATTCATCTCAGAACGACTGTATCATCCAAATATTAAGATGATCATTCTATGAGCTGGACTCGTTAAAATGCTCTTTTTGATATCGGGTGGGAAAACGTTCCAAACATGGATTTTCAAAGTAAGTACAACAGCCTCATATGGTCTAAGATACGTATTTAATAATCTATGCTGTTTGTTTTTTTTGAAGACAGATCCCTTTTAAATGCCATATGATCATTTCCATCTTAGGATCCAGTAGGCACAGATTATCAGCGAAACCGCACCTTACGTTATGCATCTCTAACCAGTGAAATCTAAATGAGATTCAATGATTTTTGATTAAAAAAAAACCCAAGTGTATCATTTTCTTATTTCTCAGATCTTATAACCAGAAAATGCTGCTCAGATGCCTTATACTGGAGAATCGAAGTACCTAAGTCTCTCCTAGTGTTTTCTGGTTCTGAGAGATTGAAGATTCTTTCCTGAACAGCACTTTATCCTCGGTATAAGCTGCTCATAACCCATGAAGAAAAGCAAAACAGCCTCCATAACCGGGCTAATCACAAGAAGTTCAAAACGCTGGCCCTCAGAGATTCCACCATCTGCTGTATCCAGGAAATCCTGCCAGACAGACACTGTTTGCAAATGGCTGGGAAAAATGGGTCATTGCCATTAAAAACACATGAAAAAGCAGAGTTTACTTGTAAGAACCAGTCTTTGTCCCAGCTGCAGCGAGTCCAAGATTAAGAAGTGTCTAGGTTAGATTTTTGGTGTATAAGGAGAACGTGGACTCATCTCCTGAGTGTAGGGTCTCACATGGAGGTTGCTGTATGTTTCCAATGCAGTCATGGTGTGGACCCACATACTGATGGCTGCATGTTTTCTGCAGAACTGTGAGACCATTAATTAGAAGCAATCAACTCACACTCACCTTCTTCGAATCTACTGGACTGCAGCGGGGACTGTCATGACAAGGACGTGCGTTGGCCTTCTTACATTTGTCCTTTTCCGTCCAGGGCTGTGGAGTCGATAAGCCAAACCTCCGACTCCAACTCCGACTCCTCAATTTCCATGACACCGACTCTGACTCCACGACTCCGACTCCCTCATAACAGGGCTGTGGAGTCGGTAAGCCCTGTTTCTGTCAAGTTCAGCCATCTTAGTACCATGATTTCAACTTTCTAAAGCTAAGTTCATATAAGCATCATCCAATTTTCATGTAGAAAAAAATGAACAATTTTTTAAAATCTATATTGTCATCTGTGTGCCATGCTATTTTTCTACATTAGAAGGTACGGTAATTAAAATATACAAGAGCGGATACAGTTTCCTATAAAGATTTCTAATGTATCCATAGAAATCGGATGCCATAAAGATGATGGGATCCGATCTTTTTTCATACCTATAGACTTGAATATGTAGGTCTCATCCATAATACAGAAGAGACTAGTGCATGCTGCGGGGTTTTTTTTTCACACGGAAATTCAGTCCATAAAAAAAACACGGTTATCTGAAAATCCTTATTGAATAACATTGGATTATTCATAACATCACTTTTAGGAAAGTCCACAAGACCGATTTCTCCACATCTGAGAGAAACAGTTTGATTATTCTGATCAGACTGGCATGAGATTTTCTCTCACGTGGACAGGGGAAAAAAAGTTTCTCCACCTTCTCAATTCTATCAGTCTGTGGATATCGGACTGTGTAGCCCTGGTGTGAAGGCACACGCAGTACCCTGGAGAATGTGTGGAGAGATAGCAGTTTAATGCTCTATACCCATTCACTCAATATACACTAGACACACCCTTAGGGTAGTGTAGTGACTCGTAGGGAGTGGTCAGTGTAGATTCGTTGAGTGATTTAGTAGTCAGTTTCCTGTCTTCGGACAGAGCAGACGTGTGGAGTCTAGCTGGGACTTGGAGGGAGGAAGCAGTCCAGCTTGGTTCTATCAGCAGTTCAGCAAGTGGAGGCCAGTAAGGGCGAGATATAGATCACCTCAGCCTGGTCAGAGCTGTACCTCATTGAAGACATTGATAAAGAAAGAAGAGTTTAGTACAGATATACTTCAGTCTCCTGTCTCAAGGACAGTGAAGGTTCAGAGACGTGCTCCTGCCTAGAAGATTACTGAGAGTCTGGCAACTAACTCTGAAGGAAGAAAAGAAGGGAGTGATTATATGACTTTTTGCAAGTGTGAGTGTTTATGCTACAAGCGCGGACAAGGCGAAAGGCACAGTGGAAGGAATATTTAAAAGTGCTTTTGGATTGGAGAAGTCCTGCACATTGTTACCGGTCACTGGGGACCGAAGGATCACTATAGTTTCAAGCTTAGTGGTAAGAAAACCAGAGGCTTATCGGACCTTAGGTCGCGGCAAGCAGCCCCTAAATAGTCGGTACGTAACTGGGGTCAGGGGGAGTGAGGACCTTGAGTCTCTGCAGGACAAGATAGGAATTCAGCTCTCTCACAGGAAGGCTCCGACCACAAAACTGACTGGGCAGTACAGCTTTGGAATAGCTGGAGTTATAGAGGGAACTACGCTTCATGCTGGTTGTACTCATCATCATTTGAAAGTAAAGGAGGCCCCTAACTTGTCCAGCTGCTATCTCGAAATACATTCTCCTTGGATCAGCCTCCCTGGGACCTGCCTGAACAACTTGAAGTAAAGGTATGGAAAGACGCTGATGTGTGAGACTGTGTTATTTGATTGCATTCCTGCACTACCCTATCATTACTATCGACCTGAGGGAAGAGTCCCACCTGTAGGGGACCCGACATCTAGCTGCCTCACCATCCCCTCAGAAATCTACAGCAGCGCTGGTACAAATTACCAGAGACTACAGGTGGCGTCACGAACTGTATATATATATCCCCTGTAAATATACCCCCCAACATACGCCTGACCGCCAGGGCCACAGACCGAGCCACCGCTACCTGTGACAATCCCATAGACTTCTACGGGCTCGGCTCTGAGTACCCCATTGCCCTGGTAACCCACAATTGTGGTGCGTGGTCGAGACAAAAATTGGCGTCACGAACAGGATGCGAAACTCGCAAAATTGCGAGCCCTGTGTGCCTATGGAATTGTTTTTGTGAAAAAGAACTGTTTGCACTTTTGGCGCCAAAAATCGCCATCTTTGTCGCCATATTCGCGCCCTCAGGCGCTGGAGAAGAAGGTGGGCGTACCTTCGTGGGCGTGTACCCCCCTGTGGCGCGAAGAAAATGCCTGCCCTCTCAAAGTGCTATTACAACATGCGATCCTGCCCTACAGCAAAGGAGGTCCGCCTCCTCTTCACCTTCCCTGCGAGGAGGAGGAGACGCAAACCCCGCCTCCACGGAAAAGACCGGACGTCTCTGGAGGAAGATGAAAAAAACGCTCTGGAACATCATGGAAGCAGGACGTGTGCAGCCGAGCAGGGAAGCGGAGGAAGGCAGGCCCCATTCCCCAGCCAAGCTGCCACCAGCACCGGAATCATCCGTGGTCCTGCACCTGCAGCAAGCATTGCTGGAAATCAAAGAAGAAAATGCACGACTGAAAAAGATGATTTTGCCACAAACCTGGATTTGAAGAGATAGAGAGACGCCGGCGTACCCTGGAGCAGCGGCGGCTGTGGGACGCGGTGATCTCTCCCTTCGATGATTCCCTACGTCTGGAGTTACCAAAACTTCTGCTGCCCAAGGCAAAGGAGCAACCGGAGGCTGCCCCCGAAAGTACCAATCCTGATTCCACCGGTGAAGCGGTGGAGGCGAAGGAGGTTGAGGAGGTACCGCCAGTTCCGGAACGCCCGCCCGGCCAGGAGGCCGTAGCAGATGATCGATCCCCGACACCGGAGGGGTCCTGTCCGTCATTACCAGACGTGGACTGGGACGAGATGGCGCGCCTGGATGACGTCGCCTATACCGCCCAGTGGGAATGTGAGTGGCAGCGTCGTGAGGAGAAACAACAACGCCAGCAGGAGGAAGAGCGGGAAGCGCAGAGGAACGACAGCGGCAACATGCAGAGCTGATCGCGGACAAGGAGAGTGTCCGTCGGGAGAGAAGGTACTCTGAGGGAACCGCGGCGGCAGGGGTGTGTGACAGAGTTCCAGCTCCGGAAGGGCTGGGGCTTCATCAGGGAACCGGGCCTCTACCCAGGGGTCTTTGTCAGTAGACGCGACGTAGAATCCCACCTACCGCAAGGTCATCCCGGGAGGGACCTAGTTAATGGAGACATTGTCACATATACACGGCACTGGGGAATGAAGGGATGGTATGCCCTTAACGTCGCCATCATCCGTGACCCCGTCCCCGACGCTGGTAACGTCACCACTACCGCAGCGTCCCCGTCTCCAGCTCAAACAGCATTCGGCCGTGCCCCAGCATCGCCCCCTGCAGGTATCTCGCAAATAGAAGCAACACCTGTATACTCTCCACTAACTCGTTATTCTTCTACATCGCAACTTGCGACCCAGTCTCCATCGCAATCTATGACACGATCAATATCGCTAACTGTAACGCAAATTGAAACGCAATCGGTGTCTTGCAAGGAGAAAGTACCCGTTGCGCCCTAGAGGTTCGCACGAGAACTGTGGCGACCCAGACCCTAATAGCAGCGCACGACTTGTTAGTAATGGGATCTAGGGACCATCGCATTGTTCCAGCCCCCGGGATGGAAAATGTCATTGAAGTCAAGAGAATGTGAAGAACGGTAGGACCCAGACAGGGTTTACCGCAACTAAGAAGATGTACATAAGTTTCATAAAAGTGAAAATGTTTTGCACAAGTTAAATGTGTATATAACGTATATATATATTGCCAAAAGTAGAATGCCCGGCTGGGTAATCAGATAACAAAAAGTTTTTGCACTTTATTGTGATGTGATTTGATATAATGTGTCTTTTTCTTATTATGGACTCAGAGGCTGAGGACTGTGCCAGCCCAGAACTTATCTGTATATAGTTGCACCTTGTGCCTTATCTTGGTTTTACATAAAACCACCACAATTACCTCTGAATACAAAACCCGTGTGGTGTGGCACTGAGTGAGGTCTGCATTCGGATGTCCTGCAGCCCACCCAGGACCCACGTTGAAGGTTTGGTGCGGGTCCTTCACAAGCATATTGTCTATTTATATGAAAATGATATTTAATATTTGTACATTTCTATATATAATGTTTTGTTTGCAACGTTCAAGACATCCTTACCTCCCGGATGGGACGAATTAATGTTTAATGTTGATGTTTAATGCATAAACAAAATTGTCTCTTTGTATTTTACAGCCCGGGAGTGCTGTCTTTTACCATGGGGGAATGTGTAGCCCTGGTGTGAAGGCACACGCAGTACCCTGGAGAATGTGTGGAGAGATAGCAGTTTAATGCTCTATACCCATTCACTCAATATACACTAGACACACCCTTAGGGTAGTGTAGTGACTCGTAGGGAGTGGTCAGTGTAGATTCGTTGAGTGATTTAGTAGTCAGTTTCCTGTCTTCGGACAGAGCAGACGTGTGGAGTCTAGCTGGGACTTGGAGGGAGGAAGCAGTCCAGCTTGGTTCTATCAGCAGTTCAGCAAGTGGAGGCCAGTAAGGGCGAGATATAGATCACCTCAGCCTGGTCAGAGCTGTACCTCATTGAAGACATTGATAAAGAAAGAAGAGTTTAGTACAGATATACTTCAGTCTCCTGTCTCAAGGACAGTGAAGGTTCAGAGACGTGCTCCTGCCTAGAAGATTACTGAGAGTCTGGCAACTAACTCTGAAGGAAGAAAAGAAGGGAGTGATTATATGACTTTTTGCAAGTGTGAGTGTTTATGCTACAAGCGCGGACAAGGCGAAAGGCACAGTGGAAGGAATATTTAAAAGTGCTTTTGGATTGGAGAAGTCCTGCACATTGTTACCGGTCACTGGGGACCGAAGGATCACTATAGTTTCAAGCTTAGTGGTAAGAAAACCAGAGGCTTATCGGACCTTAGGTCGCGGCAAGCAGCCCCTAAATAGTCGGTACGTAACTGGGGTCAGGGGGAGTGAGGACCTTGAGTCTCTGCAGGACAAGATAGGAATTCAGCTCTCTCACAGGAAGGCTCCGACCACAAAACTGACTGGGCAGTACAGCTTTGGAATAGCTGGAGTTATAGAGGGAACTACGCTTCATGCTGGTTGTACTCATCATCATTTGAAAGTAAAGGAGGCCCCTAACTTGTCCAGCTGCTATCTCGAAATACATTCTCCTTGGATCAGCCTCCCTGGGACCTGCCTGAACAACTTGAAGTAAAGGTATGGAAAGACGCTGATGTGTGAGACTGTGTTATTTGATTGCATTCCTGCACTACCCTATCATTACTATCGACCTGAGGGAAGAGTCCCACCTGTAGGGGACCCGACATCTAGCTGCCTCACCATCCCCTCAGAAATCTACAGCAGCGCTGGTACAAATTACCAGAGACTACAGGTGGCGTCACGAACTGTATATATATATCCCCTGTAAATATACCCCCCAACATACGCCTGACCGCCAGGGCCACAGACCGAGCCACCGCTACCTGTGACAATCCCATAGACTTCTACGGGCTCGGCTCTGAGTACCCCATTGCCCTGGTAACCCACAATTGTGGTGCGTGGTCGAGACAGGACCACCATCATAAGTCATCTGAATGGGGTCTGATTTTTTTCACGGACCCACAGATTTGTATTGTCGATTTTGATCTGACACTTGGATCAAACTCAGACATGTCTCTGATTTTCTGTACGGATCACTTGGTTGGAGGAAAAAATGTGCACAGCCCTATAGAGTAACATAGGTATTTGAGAATATCGGTCGTGTGCACGAGCCCTTAGCCTTGATTCATACGACCGTATTTTCGGTCCTAGTGCTGTCCGCAATGTGCACACTAAGTTTTTTCTAGCTTTTGAAGCAGAAACTGAGTGAAACGTCTAAGAATCCTCCTTAACAATGGAAAAGTCATCAAAAACTTGGAGGTTTTGCTCATTTTCAACTTCAAAAACTCTGCAAAAAGATTGGTGCACACATAGCCATAGGGTATGTTCACAGTTTTTTGAGGAGTTAAAAAACAAAAAGATTTCAAGAGTTTTTCTTTCTGTGAATCATTTCCTTAGGCACGTTTGAAGAGGGTTTGAAGAATTTTTTTCTCAACAACTTTTTGTTTGTTACTGTTTTTGGATTGGACAGTGCCTAGTTTGGAATAAACTCCATCAGGAGGCACATCATAGAAGCGATGTGCACTTTTTTCCTTTTCCCACCAGACAATTTTCGAAACCTCCTCATGAAAAAAAACAACACTAAAACCCTCCTCCTATGAAAAGCAAAGTGGATTTCACATATAAATGAGTAAGAAGAGTTTTTCAAGCATTTTGTAAAGGATTTTAGAGTGTCAGAGCAGATCAGCTAAAAAAAAAACTAAACAAAGTAGTACATGCCCTTTATGCCAGTGATGGACAAAACAGTTCAAGAGAAGTTCAAGCAATGCCATCTATATGGCCCATCTGAGGGTCATATGGAAGGTTTAACCACCTGTGGCCACATATAGATGTCAGCTGCGGTAAATTCCCAGCTGTCAGATTTCACAGTTTGGCTGACAAAAGAGACTACCTGCCATAATAGAGAAAATACAGAGGACCATTCCGAAGCCTATATTTATACTATAGGGGAGTGATAGGAACATTTGGATGTTAAGCCATCACCAGTCATTTTAGACTGAGGGAGCTGTAAGCAAATCCAGATAAATATTTGCCCCCATTGTCACAAATTTGTGTCACAATTTGCAGAAATTTCTGAAATTATCTATCTCAATATTCTGTTTGCGCAGCGTGTTCATGCATTTTTACATACTCCATTCAGAACTATGGAACAGTCACACACTCCTGCAACAAATCTGCTGTGTTTGAGCCTACAAGAAAAGCAAGTGAAGCATGTGTAGAACATTTTTTTTCTATTCAGTAGTCTGTGAAAGATTGGGTGACCATTTATTGTGTGAGCTACAATGGGAGCTATATTGAGTGTCAACTAGTAGATATCAGAAGAGAATGACTCAAGAACTTTCATGTTAGATTTAATGTTCTCAGTTTTTGAGGGGTAGCCTTTTCGTTATATATGGCTACAATAGATCAGGCCTGGGTATTCTACGTTTCTTTCTTCTAGAGGGTATTTATGTGATGTCCTACAGACAGCCTTCTCTGACGCCTGGATCATGCATGACTATACTGAAGTGCATGAGGGTAGTATTTAGGATAAAGCTTTCTTTCCTGAACAGGTGCGGAGCTTCTGGTAATCTTAAAAGATCCCATTCAAAGTTCAAACAGATATCTCAGCAGCATGAATCAGTTAGGTCGTCTTTACTAGTTGATCTTAATCCATGTCTCAGCGTGACATAAAAAGTACCAGATGCTCTTGTGAAATGGTCTGATCTCTCCCAGGTTTTCCGCATCAGTTTCTATATAAGGACTCCTCTTTCAAAAAATATGTTTTTCCATTTTAGATCTTTGATGTATTTTTAGCAAAGAGAAAACCTGTGAAGGCAAGAACGGAAAAACACATCCTCTTACTAATCCCTTCGCTTGTAATAATATCAGAAAGTCTGGTATAGTTTCATTGGCTCCTATCAAATGGGTAATCTGTCACTAAGTAATCTCTACCATTAGTCTTGTTTTACAATTACGGTATCCATGTAGGACATGTGCATCTTCTGAAGCTGAGGCATAAGAAGGGTCCAAAGTGAAAAAAAAAACAGAAACTGTATTATTTAGAAAAGGATTCTCAGTGACTTCAAACCTATACTGCACCAGAACTGGGTGTTTTAAGAGACCACCTGTTGAAAGGAAGAATGAGTAATCTCTAAATCCCTGCTCCATTGATGAAAACACTAATGAACAACTTACTAAGGTGTCCATAAACCTTCGACAGGTGTCCAGTTATCCCTCCTGACTCCCCCATAAACATGCACGCTCATCTGGGCTATGTCATACGTATGCATACTGGTCTGGGCTACGTGTATGTTTATCTCCCACATACACATGCCACCGATAGACATCTCTGCAGGAGACTTATCCACCTTGGCAACTAAGGAATCAAGTGTTGAAATTCAACATGTCTGATAATTCTTCCCCCCACATCAGATGTCAGGGGAGAGGCAGGAAGCCTTCATATACGAAAGGTGGTTGCCAGGTCCTGGCATCAGCCTTTTTGGCCTACATAGCCTATATACGTATAGGCACCTTTAGCACAATAAATGGTCTGGTTATTGCCCTTATTGTCAAAGGTGCCAGAAGAATTGAGCCTTGTTTTCTCAGAGTACATATTCTGGCAGTCTGATAGGTAGACCTTGATTAGTCGTAAGTCTCATGTGGAGGATCTATTTCCAAGCACGTACATTTCTAGCCCAGAAGATGACTTTACATATAATAATGTCCTCCACACAAACTAATTTGGAAGACTAAGAGACTGCAACTGTGCCACAAAGTGAAGCAAAATGTTAAATCAGATCTGGCTACAATACAACTTGGTCAATATTATTTTTGGGAATGGTATAGATTTTCATTGTACTTTGCAGTTTCCTGTTTTTAGTAGGAAAATGATTCAGTCCTTTGCTTGTCTAAGATAAAACTGGAGGAAAAAAACGAGGCGTTATAATGTTCTTTCAGAAGCCAATTTACCAGGGGAGATGGAAAGGTTTATGAGTCAATATCCTGAGCTAGTGATCTCCCTACAATCCTATGAAGACATGTCCACTAAACGATGCTCGAAGATACATACCCAA
This sequence comes from Oophaga sylvatica, assembly GCA_033576555.1. NCBI lineage: Eukaryota > Metazoa > Chordata > Amphibia > Anura > Dendrobatidae > Oophaga > Oophaga sylvatica. Next base: position 11,086 of record JARQOD010011298.1, read on the forward strand.
GCTACCACTATTAGGAACCAAAATCCAATTGATGACTCTTAGAGGAAGGACACTGTTGCCTATCCAACTTCCATGTGAAAAGGCTTTTCACAAATATGAATCATAATTAAAGGTGAAAAAAACCTATCCCATGGTGCCCCCAACAAGCATAAACATTTAGTAAAACGTTATCACAAGTTATTTCATATTAAACAATTTCTATTTTTGCTATAAGTCTCCTTAAACAAACTCCTTGGAAAACGGCCAGGATGAACATTCCTTGGGAGGAACTGTCTTTTTGCACTGTAAATCCAATCAAAAACAGCAAAATCGGAATATGGAACATGTTATCTGATGAAAGACAAGTAGCTGAGATAATATGAAGGGCTGAAACATCTAAACTTATTCTTTCAGTACCACCATCAGCTCTCATGACCACCTACACACTACAAAGTAGGATAAAAGAAACAAAACTTGACTCAACATATGGAATGAAATATAACCGTAACGAAATCTAGAAGACAAAATATAATGTTCTAGTCACTGGTCGTCACATTGTAGCTTTGCCACTGAGCCCAGGAGATGATGCTCCTTCCATCATTTGTTCCACCATTGTTAGTCGGAAGATGCCAAAAATGGTTACCAAAATCTGAAAGTGGTACATTGGTACTTAGGCCATGTTCTCACATTCAGTATATGGTCAGTATTTTACATCAGTATTTATAATCCAAAACCAGGAGTGGGTGATGAATACAGAAGTGGTGACGTGTTTCTATTGTACTTTTCCTCTGATTGATCCACTCCTGATTTTGGCTACAAATACTGATGTAAAATACTGACCAAATACTGAATGTGGTGAACATGGCCTTATAGGCAGCCTTCTGGATGAGGCTAAAAGTAGAATACATAGGTAGCCTTAAACCTGCAAAATCTGACTATTATCAAATATCAGGTAAGTTATGGTTAATTCCTGATTGTGTAGCATTCCATACTTTCGTAACATTCCAGAAAACACTATAAATTTATATGACAGCTCTTACATAGGAAGATAATAACTAGTAATGTAAAATATTTTTAAAGCGGATCTGTCGACGGATTTAACAAGATAAATGGCATACGTTCTTAAATAGATCGTCCGCTTACTTTGAAACGGCTCGTCACAATGGCTCGATAATTCTTACATCAAAATTAGCATTTTATGAGTCCGGCAAGAGCGAAGGTTGGACTCATAAAATGCATGATAATGTAAGGCAGGGAAACTTTCACAAAGAATTACACAGCGATTACCATCATCATCTGGTCTAGATGATCTGTTAAATAAAATATGCAATTTGTATTGTAAAATGTGGTGACAGATCGGCTTTCATCCAGACTTATATCATTTTCATTTTACAAATGTTTAAATTAAGTGGTCAGAACTGGAGAATATAGAAATGCCCAAGCTCATAGTCATCAAGTAAAAAAAATCCTGTTAGTTTCTAGTAACACTGACAGAAAAAATACTGTTCCTTTTATTTAGCAATTCCTTAAGAAAAAGTAACTTTAACAATAAGACTATTAACCTAAAAACTGCTGTCATTTCGGACCTTCTTCATGTTCCACTGCGCATATTGTCTTTTCATGTGTGTAATTACTATTATTAATAATCATATTCCGCAGCGCTTTACAGACATCATCATCACTGTCCACATTGGGGACCACAATCTCCATTCCCCATTAGTATGTAAACATAGCCAGACTGATGGAATACTGCAAAGAACATATTCCCTAACAAGGATACTCTCCAATTATTGTAGAGAGTCAATAAAGAACCCAGAGAGCTTAGATATCCTAATAATTATATGGATTATCCACCAAAAAATAACAATTCTTGTTTAGCCAAAATTACAAATTCAATATATTTATAAAAAAAAAAAATCACATAAACAAAACAGTTATAGAGTAAACAGATCCATATAGCAAATTACATAATGTAAAAACAGGCGGGCAACAGTACAACCATGGAGTAAACGGATAGGCATACAGTATCAAAAGGAAAATAGGGGAGACCAAAAAAATAGGGTCTTAAATATAAACCACATCATGCATTGCCATGTGCTATAATGTAGTATAAAGTAGTATTATGTAATTTGCTATATGGATCTGTTTACTCTAGAACTGTCTTGTTTATGTAATTTTTTTTTCATAAATAAATTGAATTTGTAATTTTGGCAAAACAAATATTATAATTTGTTTGGGTGGATAATCCATATAATTATTAGGATATCTAAGCTCTCTATGTTCTTTATTCATTCCCCATTAGTATGTCTTTAGAGTGTGGGAGGAAGAAGTAGAACCCCGAGGAAACCCACGAAAACATGGGGAGAACATACAAATTCCCTGAAGATGTTGTCCTTTGTGGGACTTGAACCCAAGTCCCCAGAAAAGCAACAGTGCACATTTAGTCACACTCAACCAGACTGAAAACAGTGAGGCGGTCGTAGTGATCGAGTTCCTAGCTATAGTTCAGGTCCATTTTTTATTTCAGCCTGTTAACGCCGATTGACTATATGCAAGTTGATTGACACTTTTTACAGCACTGTGTACACAGTCCAGCGAATACTGATGGGAACGGAATGATCACCAATACCAACTGTTCTGTCTCCATACTGTGTTATGTTATCGGCAGCGTATCCTCTGTTTACACGGAGTGATGTGATGCTGATAACGATGATTTCTATGCCGGCATACATGTTCTGCAACCCAAGTTTTCAAGCATAGTATAAAAAAGATAACCAGACATCGCTCTAAAAAAACATTTGCTAGCAATGAAAAAGTGTATGGTTAATATATATGTGCCCAGACATAAAATAAAATGTAACTTATGAAAATATATGGGGAATTAGGACCTCCCTAACATTGAGAATAGCTTTTACAGTTGGGTGGCTCAGTGGTTAGCACTGCAGCCTTGCAGCGCTGGGGTCCTGGGTTCTAATCCCACCAAGGACAAGATCTGCAAGGAATTTGTATGTTCTCCCCATGTTTGCGTGGGTTTCCTCCGAGTTCTCCGGTTTCCTCCCATACGCCAAAGACATACGGATAGGGAATTTAGATTGTGAGCTCCTTCGGGGACAGCGACGATAATGTGTGCAAACTGTAAAGCGCTGAGGAATATGTTGGCGCTATATAAAGAGATTATTATTATAATGTATATAAAGTCATAACAATAACTAAATCTGGAATGCATCAGTGGAAACAAAATGATAAAAGTCCCTCAGTGATAGCAATGACCAGAAAAAAACAAGAAAAAAATAGCAATCCACCATCAGACGCTGCTTCCCTATATCTGGCATCTAGCAGAGCATTAGGGATTGATTACGTCCAACCTCCTAAATGACTCCCTTTTTTATAAAACTAGAAAAGAGGGAAAAAAAGCATTAATCAGAGCTATGGGTTTGTAGATTTTAGTTTGGCCGGCATGACATTTCCTTCTAGTTTAATTGCTTCCATACAATTTATATCTGCTAGTCACGCTAGGGTTCTCACTTCTAACACATGCTGTTTCAAAGGCGCTCTTGTCCTTTTATAACCCCCTGAAAGTCAGTCCAGTGAACTATGGGCAAGACCCATGAGTTCTGAGGGAAACAAACAGGTTTTTTCACTTCATCTAGGACATATTGGAGCAGGAAGTGAGTCAGGTCTAACCACGAAATTGTCCGCAGGCAATGAATGGAAAAAGCGGTCCAAAGCAGCTAGTAAAGAGAAGCGGCATTACAGCATTGACCTACAGTAATAAAGCGTGCAGCAGCTTTCCACTGGCAGCCCACAATCACAATCCGAGACACTAAAACAATACATCGCCATATGGAGAAGACGTGCTGGCCTGTTTCTCTTTTTATGAAAGAGAGTTATGTGTAGCCCTGGTACACAATACCAGGAGGATGAGTGGAGAGGTAAAGGTTAAGTGTTCTTCATGTCATCATGTACCTTAAAACACGCCCAGTAGGGGTGTGGAAGAGAGAGATTTAGTTAGTCTGTGTCCGGACTTCAGAGTGAGAAGTCAGTAGGAGAGTGTGTCCAGACTTAGGAGAGACAAGACGTCTTAGGGACTCTGCTCTATCTTCAGCTTAAAATTGTGGAGTCTAGTATAGGTACTTTAACGTACCCGAGCCTAGTCAAAGCTGTGCCCCACTGGAGACAGGCTGAAATATCTCCTGAGAACTGAGCAAGTCGAAGGGCAAAAGTGGAAGAAAGCAAGGAAGTGCTATAGGTGAAGAATACCTGCACGAATCTACCGGTTACTGGGGACCGAAGAATCATCTTTGTTTCAAGCAAGGTGATAAGATAGCCAGAAATCTACCGGACCCTAGGTCGCGGCGGATAAGCCCATACAGTCAGTACGTAACTGGGGTCAGAGGAAGTGAGGACCGTGAGTCAGTGCACGACAATATAGGAAATCATCTTTCTCACAAAAAGGCTCCAACCACAACACTGATCGGGCAGAACAGCTAAAGATAAGCTGGAATTATAGAGAGGACTACGCTTCAGGCTGGTCGTACTCAGCTTCATTGGAGTTAAAGGAGGCCCCTAACTTGCTTAACCGTTTGCCTCAAAGCTCATCCTCCATCAACCCCATCAGCCTCCCTGGGACCTGCTTTACCATTCTGCAAGTAAAGGTATGGAAAGACTTTGACTGTGTGAGACTGAGTTATTACTGCATGCCTGCACAATCCCTACCTAACTACCGACCTGAGGGAAGAGTCCCACCTGTAGGGGACCCGTCATCTAGCTGCCTCACCATCCCCTCAGAGATCTACAGCAGCGCTGGTACTAATTACCAGAATACTACAGGTGGCGTCACGAACTGTATATAGTTATCCCCTGTAAATATTCCCCAACAACATACGCCAGACCGCCCGGGCCACAGACCGAGCCACAGCTACCTGTGACAAAACCCCCATAGACTTCCATGGGCTCGGCTCTGAGTACCCCATTGCCCTGGTAACCCACAATTGTGGTGGCGGGTCGACACAACAAATTTGGCGTCACGAACAGGATGCGAAACTCGCAGAATTGCGAGCCCTGCGTGCCTATGTAACTGTTTGAGTGAAAAAGACTGTTGCTGTTGTTTGGCGCTAAAATCCGCCATTTTGCCGCCATATTCGCGCCCTCAGGCGCTGGAGAAGAAGGTGGGCGTACCTGTAAAAGCGCGCTGTTGCCTGGCTCCGCCCCCGGCTCTGACTCATCGGCAGGTCCTGCGACAGGAAGTGAACGCTCTGACATCAGAGCGCCTGCGACGAAGGTCCTGTTCCCACTGCGGTGCCTGTGAAGTAGCAGCGTCTGAAACCGGTAGGCTCCGTTTAACCAAGGGGGCGCTAAGATGTCACAACAACAGGCTGACAGTGCGGCCCCGGCCGGAGGGCTTAATCCCGCACCGTCTGGTATTGTAGCGCCAGATGTAGGCGCAGGCCCAGCACCTAGTCCGGTAGTCCCGATCATGCCACTAACGCTTCCATATATGCCTGGGGCGAAATGGCTTCCCCAATACAGCGGTGAGCCAGGCACATTATCAGGCTTCAAGCGGAAGTTAAGCAGCCTATTGGAAATGTACTCCATGCCTGAGAAACAAAAAGCTGCTGTGTTAATAGGGCAGTTAACTGGCGCTGCTGAGAGGGAAGTGGAGACTTGGGATACCGTTGATCTGGAGTCGGTACCTGCGATTTTCCTTAAACTAAATGCCATATTTGAAGACCGCACAGAAACGGATCTCCGGATGGCCTTCTATCACTGTTCACAACAGCCAGGTGACAGCATCCGGGACTATGCTTGCCGATTGCAAGGAGCCCTGAAAGCACTCAAGCAAGTTAACAATTTAAATGCTCTCCATGAGAATAAAATGTTGAAAGAACAGTTTATACAGGGATTGAGATCCCCAGAGGAACGCAGAACTGTAAATTGGTGGTCCTTAGATCATCCGGATGCTACCTTTGATGCCCTAAAGGACATGGCAATAAAAGGGCTGCGGCCCCTGGGCAAACCTGAGGTGGCCACCCAACATCATCAGGGTGAAGTCACTCCGGAACCGGCAGTAACCCCCTGTTCCCCGCTAGTGGCTGAAGCCAAAGCGCAGGTGACATCTCCTAGTGAATTGGACTGTCTGCGCTCAGAGGTGCGCCAGCTGACTAAAAATCTGGCTGCTGTTATGAGTGCCCTGCAACTGCGGAAAGAAGAGGAAGGAAAAATCTTGCTAGCGGACTGCCCAGAAGACGTTCCGTGGATGCACCGGAGAAGAAAGAAGACGTCGCCCCCCCGGAGGAGGACAACGCCACCCCCAGGAGCAACCTCTGATCAACACCCTTCTCGTCGAGAGATCGTCTGTTTTCGCTGCAACCGAAAAGGTCATTTGTCTCCACAGTGTCCTTTAAACGGGCAGAACCTGGGTCCAAGGGCCAACACCCAGGAGAATACCCGCCAGGCCCCCTAGACTGGAACCGCAGGTATGTGGGCGGGCGACCCTACCTGTCCATTATTTTAGATGGGATTGCTGTTCCAGCATTGCTAGACACTGGGTCTCAAGTCACTCTTATACCTGATGCCCTATATACCAAGTACTGGTCAATGGACGATCTTAAACCCCCGAGCCTTGACTTTACCGTGTATGCTTCTAATGGTCTTCCTGTAGAAGTACTTGGAACAAAATGTGTAGATGTAAAGGTGGGAAGAGAGGAGTTGAAAGACCAGGGACTTCTGGTAGTGAAGACTGTAAATGAGGAGAATGGTCTAAATATAATATTGGGTACTAATGTTATTGGTAATTGTTTGGAAGAAGTAGTGTTCTTGCTCCAACAGCTCGCTGAGATTGCCCGACCAAGGCAGAGAGGAGTCATCCAAAGAGAGATCCGGGCCCTGGTGTGTCAGCAGCAAGCGAAGCTTACCGACGGCGAAATTGGTAATGTACGGGTCACTGACTCAGTTCCTATTGTGATACCCCCAATGAGTGAAATGATCATTTGGTGCAGGGCAGCCATAGGTCTGAGAGGACAGAATTACCAAGCTGTAGTAGAACCCCACCATTCAGAACATAGACCTACACTTATGACTGCTAGAGGAGTAGTAGAAGTGGTGAATGGGAGAGTACCTGTACGGCTTCTCAATTGGGGGGATGATGAGGTAAATTTACCCCGTTATGCAACCATTGCTAAACTTCATGCTGTCGACAATAATTCCATTCTCCCGGCTGAGTCCTTAGACTCCTGTCAAATAGAGGAGGACAATGACCCAGCAACTCAGGTGGCGGAATGGTGTCAGCAGCTCCATGTTGGGACGGACACCACTCCCGCTCACCAGAAGCAAGGGGTATTACGGGTGGTGCAAGAGTACGCCCAAGTGTTTAGCAAAAATCCACTTGATTTTGGGATCATTAAGGGAGTACAACATCATATCCCTACAGGCAATCATCCTCCCATCAAAGAGCGGTATAGGCCCATACCTCCAGCTCATTATCAGAAGGCTAAAGAAATGTTGAATGATATGAAGAAAGCTGGGGTGATAAGGGATAGTTGTAGTCCCTGGGCAGCCCCTCTAGTTCTGGTTAAAAAGAAAGATGGTAGTATGAGAATGTGTGTGGATTACAGGCAGGTGAACCGCATAACACACAAGGATGCATACCCGCTACCACGCATAGAGGAATCATTAGCTGCTCTGAAAACGGCTAACTACTTTTCTACCCTTGATCTGACTAGTGGTTACTGGCAAGTGGCTGTGGCTGAGGAGGATCGTGAGAAAACGGCTTTCACCACCCCAATGGGGCTCTGTGAGTTCGACAGAATGCCGTTTGGACTCAGTAGTGCCCCAGGAACATTTCAGAGAGTGATGGAAAACTGTCTGGGACATCTCAATTTTGAAACCGTGCTGCTATACCTAGACGACGTTATCGTGTATTCCAAGACATATGAGGACCATCTGAAGCACCTGGCAGAAGTGTTTGAGTCCCTGTCCAGGTACGGGATGAAGTTGAAACCCTCAAAATGCCATCTACTCAAGCAGAAGGTACAATACTTGGGGCACATCGTCAGTTCGGAAGGAGTAGCGCCGGACCCAGAGAAAGTCACTGCCATCCAGAAGTGGCCGGAGCCGAAGAACCTTAAGGAAGTGCGACAGTTCCTGGGACTAACGGGTTACTATAGGAGATTCGTGAAAGATTACACGAAGAAGGCAGCTCCTTTACAGGACCTCCTGGTAGGACAATCCTTAAAGAGCAGAAACCCTCCCTTTAATTGGGTAAAGAACAGGCTGAAGCATTCCAAAAGATGAAAGAGATCCTGACAGGTGATGAGATCTTAACCTATCCTGATTACAGCCAACCGTTCCTGTTGTACACCGACGCCAGTAATGAAGGGTTGGGAGCCGTTCTCAGTCAGAAGCAGAATGGACAAGAAAAAGTCATCGCATATGCTAGCAGAAAACTCAGGCCAACTGAAAGAAATCCGGAAAATTATAGCAGTTTCAAGCTAGAGTTACTGGCGCTGGTCTGGGCCATTACTGAAAGATTTAAGCACTATCTGGCCTCCAATAAGTTCACTGCGTACACAGACAACAACCCGTTAACGCACCTGGAAACCGCCAAGCTGGGTGCCATGGAGCAGCGATGGATGGCTCGGTTGTCCAATTACCAGTTTACTATCAAGTACCGGGCAGGTCGAAAGAATGCTAATGCTGATGCGTTGTCCCGAATGCCGCATGACTCTGATACAGAAGAAGAATCGGACGACCTGGAAGAAATTGAGCTACCCGCGTTCCATCGAAATGGGGTAGTCCACGAGCATCAAGTCCACAGAAAGCAAAATGGTGCAACATTAAATCCTTTACCCCATCACAGCTGGAAAGAGACTCAGGACAGTGATCCAGTGGTCAGCCACATCAAGGAGTTGTTAAAGCAAGAAGGCTCCTCTTTGGAAAAGGATGCACCTATGCCCGCCAAGCTCCTGTGGAACGAGAGAAGCAGGTTGTTCCTGTACCGTGAGAAGTTGTGCAGAAGATACGTCAACCCCAGAACCCATGAAATGGTCTGGCAAATAGTGGTCCCAAAGACAGACGTCCCAATGGTGTTGGAAGCGTACCACGATCAAGCAGGACACTTTGGCTGGAGGAAGCTGGAGACCCTGTTGAGATGCCGGTTCTACTGGGTAGGGATGCGCAGCTCCATTGAGAGGTGGTGTCGGAACTGTGGACCCTGTGGTCTCAAAGAAGAAAGGACTACGGTAGTCAGAAGGCCCCCCTGCAACCTATCCGGACGACTCGTCCCCTGGAGATTGTGGCCCTGGACCACGTCAAACTGTCACCGAGTAGATCTGGATACTCATACGCCTTGACCATGGTGGACCATTACTCCAGATTTCTGGTAGTCGTTCCAGTGAAAGACCAGACTGCAGTGACGGCAGCGAAGACCTTTCAAGCAAGCTTCTGCAGACCGCATGGGTATCCCGAGCAAGTCTTAACCGATCAGGGACCTGCTTTTGAAGCCGATTTATTCAAGGAATTCTGTCATATGTACGGGTGCAAGAAAATAAGAACGACACCATATCACCCTCAAACCAACGGTCTTTGTGAAAAGATGAACCATATTGTCCTTGACTTGTTGAGATCCATACCGTTGGAAGACAGGAATCGATGGCCGGATTTACTACCTGATTTGGTTGATTTGTACAACCATATACCTGTAAGCTCAACTAACTGCACTCCAGCCTATCTTATGAGAGCAAGGCCCGGAAAACTACCAATGGATCTAGAACTTGGAGTGGTAGAACCGGAGGCAGACGACGCTGTTGAAAACTGGGACGTCAATCGGCAAGAGCAATACAGAAGAGTACAAATCTGTGTGGAGGAAAGTCTCAATAAGGCACGGGAGAAACAGGAAGATGTTTACAACCGAAATGCTCCTGCCAAGCCTCTGATGCCTGGAGAGGTAGTATTAAAAAGAAAAAGAAAGATGCACAAACTGGATAATCAGTGGGAGCAAGAACCCTACGTCATACAAGATTCTAAATACGACAACAGAAAAGTTTGTGTCGTCAGTAAAGACGGAGGAAGAACAACAACCACTGTGTCCAGAGATCATTTGAAGTTGTGTCCAGAACACTTAAAGAGTTGTGAAAAGAACCCTGTCTTCAATCAAAGAGAAAGAAAGGAAGAGGTCCTACACACCGATCTGGGAGATTTTCCTGCGGATTGGCCCCGACTGGGAGATGCTGTGATAATTCCAGTGTTGCAGTTTTATCAGCCACAAGAGGAAGTTTTACCTCCAGTTGTGCCTGTGGTGCCAGTTGAACCCGCTCAGGAGTTACCCATCTCAGCAACACCTCAACCTGTAGAACCTCAAGATGGATCATCTGTAGCAGCGCCCCATACTATGGGATCCCCTGGTGAAGCTGACTCACACCGCCCAGCCATCAGTACGCTTGCCAGATCCATAGAAAGATTAAGGCAGTTCTATGGTTTACCGTTTCATAGTGCAGACAGATCGCAAATTGATTTACCTGAAACTACACCACGTAGGTCAGAGAGAATCACAAAAGGGAAATTACCCATTAGATATCAGCAATAGTTATGACGAACTGATGTAAATATATTGTGAAAAGTCTATATATATAAATGTGTTTTTCCCTATCAAGCTTCGTTTACAATGGACTCAGAGGCTGAGGACTGAGCCAGCCAAAAACTGTATCCTGTAAATAGTTGCACTAAAGTGCCTTCTTAATGGTTTCACATGAAACCTTGACTCACCTCTGAACCAAAAACCCGTGTGGTGTGGCACTGAGTGAGGTCTGCATTTGGATGTCCTGCAGCCCACCCAGGACCCACGTTGAAGGTTTGGTGCGGGTCCTTCACAAGTATCTTGTATATCTATTTATTGAAAATGCTATTTGATACTACTTGTATTTTTCTATCAAGTTTGTAACGTTCAAAGTAGTCTTACCTCCCGGATGGGAAGATGTTATTGTTCCAATGTTTGTTGTTATGCATAAACAAAATGTCTTTTGTATTCCACAGCCCGGGAGTGCTGTCGTTTACCATGGGGGAATGTGTAGCCCTGGTACACAATACCAGGAGGATGAGTGGAGAGGTAAAGGTTAAGTGTTCTTCATGTCATCATGTACCTTAAAACACGCCCAGTAGGGGTGTGGAAGAGAGAGATTTAGTTAGTCTGTGTCCGGACTTCAGAGTGAGAAGTCAGTAGGAGAGTGTGTCCAGACTTAGGAGAGACAAGACGTCTTAGGGACTCTGCTCTATCTTCAGCTTAAAATTGTGGAGTCTAGTATAGGTACTTTAACGTACCCGAGCCTAGTCAAAGCTGTGCCCCACTGGAGACAGGCTGAAATATCTCCTGAGAACTGAGCAAGTCGAAGGGCAAAAGTGGAAGAAAGCAAGGAAGTGCTATAGGTGAAGAATACCTGCACGAATCTACCGGTTACTGGGGACCGAAGAATCATCTTTGTTTCAAGCAAGGTGATAAGATAGCCAGAAAAACTACCCCGGGCCCTAGGCGCGGCGGTAAGGGCCCATTCCCGTCAGTAAGAAAAAGGGGCAGGGGAAGGGGGGACCTTTAGTCCCGTGCAAAGAAAATAAGGGGAAATCCTCTTTCCCCACAAAAAGGCTCCCCAAACCCCAACACTGATCCGGGGGAAAAAACAGTAAAGATAAGCTGGAAAAAAATAGAGAGGACTTTCGCTTCAAAGGTGGTCCCTACTCAGCTTCATTGGATTTTTAAAAGGGGGGCCCCTAACTTGCTTTAAACCCTTTGCCTCAAAGCCATCCCCAACCAAACCCCCTCAGCCCCCCTGGGGCCCCGCTTTCCCCCTTCTGCAAGTAAAAAAATGGGAAAAACTTTTTCTGTGGGGGAGACTGGTTTTTTTCTGCCTGCCCGCACAAATCCCCACCTAACAAACCCCCCCGAGGGAAGAGTCCCACCCGTAGGGGACCCCTCCTCTAGCTGCCTAACCCCTCCCCTCAAGATCTACAGCAGGGCTGGGACTAATTACCCGAATACTACAGGGCGGGCCCCAAATGTAATGTTATCCCCTTTAAATATTCCCCAACAACCCTACCCCCAGGGCCCCCCGGGGCCCAGACCCCAGGGCCCCAGCAAAACCCGTGCAAAACCCCCTAGACTTCCATGGGCTCGGCTCGAGTACCCCCCCGCCCTGGTAACCCCCCAATTTTTTGGGGGCGGGGCGACACAGTTACACAACATTCCCGCTCCGACTGACATCTTGGTTTTTTACACTTTCATTGCCCCCTTTGTAAAAAAGAAGACAGGGGCCCACAGTTTTGGGGGGAAAAAACAAAATGCAAGTGTCATATTTTTTTAAAAAACCATATTTTCACTTGGGAAAAGAGGCCCACCCCAAAACCCTTTAAAACCCCGGGGCGGGATGGGTCTACAAAGGGCTGGAAAGTCCCGGGAACCAAGTAAAAAGCAGACGTTAAAGAAAGGGCCCAAACCGTTCTTTTTAATGAAAGTCCCCGGGGCATCATTCCAGCATGAATCTGAACCCCAAAAAGAGGGGTAACAGGGAAAACCCAGAAAACCCTTGGGGGCCTCTGCGAATTCTTCTGATGTTAAAAGGGGCGGGCCAACGCTTGGGAAAAAGTACCCAGCCCATGTTTTGGGCCATAAATAATGTGAAATGTTATGTTGCCATTTAATGAAAGTTGTCTACCTACAAAAAACTCTCCCCTTTCCCGTAGTAAATTCTATACAAGAACCTAAGGACAATATTCTGCTATATTATTAGATTAGATAACTACTGATTTCCCGAAAAATATCTCAATTTCCCCCAAAATAAAAATTAATTAAAAAAAGGTTTTCTGGGCTTAGGTACGATAATTATGTGCGGACAGGGGAACAATTTGCGGATCGGGAG
>JARQOD010011299.1:0-23965 GCA_033576555.1 Oophaga sylvatica
AACCGCTTAGAATTATCACCAAAAAGTTCTATCTTCATCTCATCAGACCAGAGAATCTTATTTCTCATGGTCTGGGAGTCCTTTATATGTATTTAGCAAACTCTATGCAGGCTTTCATGTGTCTTGCACTGAGGAAAGGCTTTCGTCGGACCACTCTGCCCAGGGTCGGACTGGCCCACAGGATATCCGGAGGATTCTCCGGTGGGCCCTGGCATCTGGGGGCTCTGGCACCTGCTGGCATACAGGGGCCAGTTGCCTAGGGCCCCCGCTGCTCCAGGGGCCCCCAGCCGGTGGCGTGTCACTAATAGCGGCACACCACGCAGCTGCCATGGGGGCCCCATGCCAGCAGAGCAGCAGCGGGTGACAGGAGGCAGGAGCCCCTGTCCCCGCTGCTAAAGAGAAATGAATATTCACTGCTTCCCATGCCCACATGGGCGTGGGAAGCAGTGAATATCATTACTTACCTGTCACCCGCTCCACCGCTGTGTCCTCGGGTCCTCTTGCTGCGATGTTCAGGCAGAGGGCGCGATGACGTCATTAGTGAGTGCCGCGCCCTCTGCCTGATCATTCACTGCCGGAGGACCCGAAGACAGCGGCACTCAGCAGTGGACCCGATGACAGGTTAATATCGCAGGTGCCGGGGTCCTGAGCCAGCGGTGACACCGGCACCTGTCCCCCATAGCGCGCCGGTGTCCCTGCCTGCTCAGGACACCAGCACCTGGCCCCCAGCAACGAGAGGTGAGTATGTTTTTTTTTTTGCTGTAGCAGCTGCGGCAGCATAAAGAGGCCTATAAAATGCAGCATCTATGGGGGCACAGTCTGTGGAGCATCTATGGGGGCATAATCTATGGGGACATAATCTATGGGGGCATAAACTGTGGAGCATCGATGGGGGCATAATCAATGGGGGCATAATCTGTGGAGCATCTATTGGGGCATAATCTATGGGGACATAATCTATGGGGGCATAAACTGTGGAGCATCGATGGGGGCATAATCAATGGGGGCATAATCTATGGGGCATAATCTGTGGAGCATCTATGGGGGCATAATCTATGGGGGCATAATCTGTGGAGCATCTATGGGGCATAATCTATGGGGGCATAATCTGTGGAGCATCTATGGGGGCATAATCTATAGGGGCATAATCTTTGGAGCATCTATGGGGGTATAATCTATGGGGGCATAATCTATGGAGCTTCTATGGGGGCATAATCTAAGGAGCATCTATGGGTGCACAATCTATGGAGCTTCTATGGGGCATAATCTAAGGAGCATCTATGGGGGCACAATCTATGGAGCATCTTGTGGGGCATAATACATGGGGCAGCATATGGGGCATAATCTCATTTTCCACCCTAGGCTTATACTCGAGTCGATAAGTTTTCCCAGTTTTTTGTGGCAAAATTAGGGGGGTCGGCTTATACTCGAGTATATATGGTATCTATCTATTATCTATCTATATCTATATAATATATATATATATATATATATAGCATTATACCCTATGAGGGGGGCAGCATTATCCCCTATGGGGGGCAGCATTATCCCCTATGAGGGGGCTGCTTTATAATCTATGAGGGAGGCTACCCCAACTCCTGCTACATAATTAAGACATGTACTACCTTATATTATACCCTGATATTAGTGTGTTTTACTGCACAATTGGTGGTCTTGTATTTATTTCTATGTAGCTACATAGTGGGCCCCAAGAATGATTTTCTCTGATGGGCCCAAGGAGTTCCAGTCCGACTCTGACTCTGCCATAAAGGTCCGACTGGTGGAGGGCTGCAGTGTTAGTTGACATTGTGTAGCTTTCTCCCATCTCCAAACTGCATCTGTGGAGCTCAGCCACAGTGACCTTGGGGTTCTTCTTTATCTCTGTCACCAAGGCTCTTCTCACACGATTGCTCAGTTTGGCTGGACGGCCAGGTCTAGGAAGACGTCTGGTGGTCCCAAACTTCTTCCACTTAAGGATTATGGAGGCCACTGTGCTCTTAGGAACCTCGAGTACTGCAGAAATTCTTTTGCAACCTTGTCCAGATCTGTGCCTTGGAATATTTCCCTACAACATAATTTTAAAGATAAGGATAAGTCTGCATTATTGGAATATTTCCTCATCACAAATTTGTGAATATATGAGGATCACACTTTTCTTGTTTTTTTCTTTTGTTCTTTTTTGATAATAAGTTTGTGTCTGCATTATTGAGATACTTCTTATCACACAGAAAGATCATCAATTTTCTGTTTTTTTCTTTTTTTCCATTTTTCATATTGAACTTTGAGTGCCGGAGTTCTTCAATTTTATTAGTACTATTTTTTCTCCTGAGCACTATTCTTAATTGTGGTGAGCACCCCTTATTCGTGTTATATTATCTATTTTTTGGGTTGTTGCTCCTGCTTGAGATCAATGTCTTTTTCCACGTTATCTTATAATCAAGAGGAAGCATCCACTATCATATCTCAGGTTACCACAACGGGGACATTTCTCCATACGGCGACTGAAGAATTAAGATCCAGAGATTATGAGAGGGATTTACGTAGACTCACGGCATTGGATCTACACAGTATTACCCTGGCGGAGTACCATCATGTGCAACGCATTCCCAGAGGCCTGAGAGTCCCTCTCAGACCCACCCTTTTTCAGGAAAATACCGAATTCTGTGGTAAATTTGAGTCTATCCTAAATAAGTGTTCCATGGACTTGATTGTCTTAACAATCAAATTTTTACAAAAAGAAATCACTGAACTCAGGGCAGGAATAGCTACAACGGAACAACAACTCAGCAGCACCTATTCTTCTGAGGACTTCAAAAATTTAAAGGAGAAGCTTGATAAAACTATCTCTGAATTTCATAACAATCTACAAAGTAAGAAAAGAAATAAGTTTCTACGGGACACTGAAGACTATAAAAACAATCACGTATACCGATGGCATTTTTCCGGGTCTTTCAGAAGTCGCAGATCAACAAGACGCGGATACAGCCCGGCTTCCTCCAGCTCGAACAGCGAGTTAGGTACCACTCGCTCAACTTTTTTAGAGCCCCGCCAGACCAGACCATTTCGAGGGAGACGCGGCGGAGGAGAGGTAGGCGACACAGGCAGAGATCAACACAGGATGACAACCAGATCTCAGGTACAGAAACAACGAATATTGTCTATAACATCTCATCACAGTGCTTTTCCCCCCCAGATGACTCTACTATAGAAGGGATTGACTTTTTGTCCTGTCCCTAGCTTTAATACTTTCCTCCTCGACCAAGAACTCCATCGGTTCTTTAGAACCTTAAGATTAAAGGCCCATTTTTCCAATCAGCTTTCAGGAGATGGGAACACCAGGGAATCTCCATTAAACTGTTTTTCTTTGACAACCTTGAATTTGAGGATTCCGAGCTCTTTTCAGCCGCCACGGACTTATCATCCTGTAGAGACTTATATTGACCTTGTACAGAGAGATGTTAAAGCTACATTAGAAACCATAAAAAGGGGTCATTTGCGTGTCCAACATAATCTAACTACTGAGAAATAGAGATCACTGTTGTCTCTTAAAGCCAAGAAAGAGCTTATAATAAAGCCAGCGGATAAAGGGGGTTCAATTGTTGTGTTAGATAGATCTTATTACATGGATGAGATTAGGTCACAACTTAGTGACTCTAACACCTATTTATCTATATCTCATTATCCAACATTTGACATAGTAAGAGATATAAAGAGTCTCATAACCTGGTATAGCCAATTGGGTACTATTGATGATAAATTGGGGGAATTTCTGATCAATCTACATCCTGTTATTCCAGTTTTTTATACCCTCCCCAAAATGCACAAGAATTTATCCAAACCACCAGGGAGACCAATTGTTGCTTCGACTAACTCGATCCTATCCCCTTTAGCCATTACACTGGAAAAATTTTATCCCCTCTGGTTCCATACATTAGATCATACCTCAAAGACAGCACAGATTTCCTCACCTCCTTGAGGGCTTTAGGCACTTTACCAATAGGGTGCTTACTGGTTACTATGGATGTAAATAGTCTCTATACCAGTATAGAACATCAAGAGGGTATAGACTCTGTGATTAAATTTCTTTCTGATTACACCGATTTTATGACAGATCAGATCAATTTTTGCAGAGATCTTCTTGTATTGATTTTAACAAAAATAAATTTTCTCTTTGAGGACCAATTTTTTCTGCAGTTAAAAGGTACTGCCATGGGGTCAAATGTGGCACCCCCATATGCCAACATTTTCATGGAGGCTTTTGAGACAAAATATGTGTTAGGGTCTGCGGAACGCACCAAATATATGAGGTAGAGAGGTGCGTTCGCAGCCCGGGGTCCACCGTGCAGGCAGAACCTGCTGCTAGTAAAATGGCGAAAGTAGCGAACTTTGTTATCCCGCAGAGTCGCTAAAATAAACGCCGTATCGCGTTATGGCAGTAAGTGCGAACTCTGTTAATACCCAGAGCCGCTGACGGAAATGCCACAGCGCTATATGGCGATAGGTGCGAACTCACTTAGCTTCAGTGAGCCGCAAAGTAAAACACTAGGGCGCTGTCTAGCGTCGAAAGCAAACCCTGTTACGTCACAGGGCCGCTGAGGAAAAGTGCTGTGTCCTGTCAGGCTCTCAGGTACACAGTTAAGTGCTAAGCGTACATAACGCGTGATCATGTGCTAATGTCCTCGCGGGAGTCACCCGCAATCTATGGCGTCTGAACGCCAGACCCTGAATACGGCAATCAAAACTCCTCACCGGTTACGCCGGTAATCTAGGGCATCTAGGACACCGACCCTGGCCAGCTACCAAACCAAACTCCTCACCGATTAAGTCGGTATTCTAGTGGCTTATTTCAGCCGGGTCCCTAACCACACATACGCATGATCACACTGGCGCATAGCATACAATGGTTGATATTAGCGCATGGCGGCCCAGCCATGCTACCCTTTTATAGCAACAGCTACAGGACCTTCCAGGAACAAGGACCAATGAGAAGCTGTTACAAACACACGTAGCTACATGACCTTCCTGGCGGACCAATAGGAGCCGCTGCAGCACCTGAACATGTGACCCCTGATCTCCAATGAGAGATCTCACTCTGGGCATGCTCAGATGGGAAAACGCAGGACTTTGTCTCAAAGACGGCTGCTCCAGCACTGGCTATAATAGCAGATCCAGGAAAGGCAGCAGCAAGTCACTGCACAGTAGAGGAGTGGGCAAGACGCCTGGACCAACGTCTCTGCTGAGCAGGCTCCACTGCGGCCGGAGATGAATGGGAGACCGCAGCGGGACGGGTTCAAGACTCCCCTTGTGCAGCAGCGGGAACTCGAACCCTAACATTACCCCCCCTTCTCTGGGCCTCGCTGTGTTCAAAGGCAGCGATGAGCTGTGGAGCGTGAACATGCTCGGCAGGCTCCCAGGACCTATCCTCAGGCCCATAACCCCTCCAATCCACCAAATAAAATTTTTTGCCTCGTACCACCTTGCACCCAACAATGGCATTCACCTCGTAGTCGTCCGAAGACGAACCCGACGTCCCGGCAGATGACTCAGGCAACCGGGAGATGACCACGGGTTTTAGGAGGGATACATGGAAGGTGTCGGAGATACCAAGTCGAGGCGGAAGGGCCAAACGGTAAACCACAGGGTTCACCTGCTCGAGAACCTTGAAGGGACCCAAATAGCGGGGTGCCAATTTAGTGGATTCCACCCGTAGCCTGATGTTTCGGGCGGAGAGCCACACTAGGTCGCCAGGAGAAAATGTCGGAGCGGGACGCCGATGAGCATCGGCAGAAGACCTCATCCTTTCCTTGGAAGCCTGAATGGCATCCTGGGTGCGGTCCCATATGTCCTGTGCTTCCACAGCCCAGTCTGCCACCCTGGAGTCAGCGGAAGCAACGGGCATGGGCACTGGTACCCGCGGATGCTGGCCGTAATTTAAGAGGAATGGGGTCTGTCCGGTGGAGTCAGCCACAGCATTGTTTAGCGCAAACTCCGCCCACGGAAGCAGAGATGCCCAGTCATCCTGCCTGGCAGAGACAAAATGTCGCAAGTAGGTGACCAAGGTCTGGTTGGCCCTCTCTACCAACCCATTCGTCTCGGGATGGTATGCAGAGGAGAGATTCAACTCAATGCTGAGTAGATGACACAACTCTCTCCAGAACCGAGACGCAAATTGGGGACCTCGATCGCTGACAATCTTGTCTGGCATGCCGTGTAGACGGAAGATGTGTCTAATAAATAATGCTGCCAAGGCCCGTGCGGAAGGTAACCGTGGTAGCGGCACTAAGTGCACCATTTTGGAGAAGTGGTCGGTGATCACCCAAATGATAGTGCAACCCCGAGACTTGGGTAAGCCCACCACAAAGTCCATCCCGACCATCTCCCAGGGCCTGTCTGCCACCGGCAAAGGAAAAAGTAACCCAGCTGGCCGTTGTCGAGGGGACTTGTTCCTGGCGCAGGAGAAAAAACGCCTGAACATACTCCCTGACGTCGCGGACCATATGTGGCCACCAGTATGTCCTCGCCAATAGCTCAGTTGTCCTCTTTGCCCCAAAGTGTCCACCCACCCTGGACGAGTGTGCCCAAGAGAGTACCTCCGGTCGCAAATTAGTGGGCACAAAAGTCTTGCCCGGAGGCACAGACTCTAGCGAAACTGGGGCTACAGTTCTCAAGCTTTCTTCAGGGACAATAAGCCGAGGCTCCTCCTCCTCCTCCTCTGATGACACTAAGGAGCGGGAGAGAGCGTTGGCCCGAACATTCTTCTCACCGGAGAGAAAATGTAGGGTGAAATGGAACCGAGAGAAGAATAGGGACCATCTGGCCTGGCGAGAATTTAGCCGCTGAGCCGTTTGCAAATATACCAAGTTCTTGTGGTCGGTGAAGACTTGGAAGGGAAAACGAGCTCCCTCTAGAAGATGTCTCCACTCTGAGAAGGCCAATTTCATAGCCAGCAACTCCCTGTCCCCGATGGAATAATTCCTCTCTGCTGGTGTAAAGGTCTTAGAAAAGAAGAAGCAGGGATGCTTCCGACCTTGAGCATCCTTTTGATATAGGACTGCTCCAGCACCAACAGAAGAGGCGTCCACCTCTAAAACAAACGGTTTATCAACATCAGGGCGATGTAATATGGGAGCACTGGCAAAATGCGACTTGATGGAAGAGAACGCCTTGGAGACCTCCTCAGACCACAACTTGGGATTTGCTCCCTTCTTGGTGAGGGCTACCAAGGGAGCTACCAAAGTCGAGAAATGGGGAATGAACTGGCGATAATAATTAATGAACCCCATAAAGCGCTGCACCGCTTTAAGAGAATGGGGTTCTTGCCAGTCCATTACAGCCTGTAGTTTGGCAGGATCCATAGCCAATCCCTGGGCAGAGATGATATAGCCCAGAAAAGGTAAGGACTCCTGCTCAAACACACATTTCTCCAGCTTGGCATAGAGGGAGTTTGCCCGTAAGAGGTCGAAGACTTTGCTGACATCCCTCCGGTGAGAGTCTATATCTGGTGAAAAGATGAGAATATCATCCAGATAGACTACCATAGAGGTGGAGAGCATATCCCGGAAGATATCATTGACAAAGTCTTGGAAAACAGCGGGAGCATTACAGAGCCCGAAGGGCATCACCAGGTATTCGTAATGCCCATCCCTGGTATTAAAAGCTGTCTTCCACTCGTCCCCCTCACGGATGCGAATTAGGTTATAGGCACCACGTAGATCAAGCTTGGTAAATACTCTTGCTCCTCGGAGCCTATCAAACAGCTCAGAGATTAGGGGCAACGGGTACTTATTCTTGACGGTGATGGCGTTAAGACCCCTGTAGTCAATGCATGGACGTAATTCTCCGTTCTTCTTTTGCACAAAGAAGAACCCTGCCCCTGCTGGTGACACCGACTTCCTAATGAACCCTCTTGCCAGATTCTCCTGAATGTACTGGGACATGGCCTCCGTCTCAGGGAGCGAGAGGGGTTATACTCTCCCCCGAGGAGGTTCTGCTCCAGGCAAGAGATCAATAGGACAGTCGTAGGGGCGATGAGGTGGAAGAGTCTCCGCCGCCTTCTTGGAGAAAACGTCTGCATATGCCCAATAACACTGAGGAAGAGAAGTGAGATCTACGGGTATCTCTGTGGTGGTGACCTGAACGCACTCCCTGATACACCTGCCTCTACATGAATCACCCCAACCCAGTATCCTCCCAGAGGACCACTCAATATGGGGAGAGTGGTAACAGAGCCAAGGTACTCCCAGCAACACCTCGTCTATTCCCTCGGGCAGGACAAGAAAAGAAATACTCTCCTGATGGGACGGGGACATAGATAAAGTGAGAGGGATCGTCTGGTGGGTGATTTGGGAGGGCAGAGTTGATCCATTCACTACTCGCACAGTCACCGGTTGGGCGAGCATCACCAGAGGTATAGTGTGGCGGAGAGCAAATGCAGAGGACATGAAATTCCCCTCGGCTCCGGAATCCACACAGAGCTCAGCGGAGAGCGTGGATGGACCTACTGTAATTGTCCCTTTAAAGGACAACTTGGTGGAAAATGCCGCAGTGTCTAGTGAACCTCCTCCCAAGGTCACTAGACGCGACCGTTTTCCCGACCGCTGTGGACATTTGTTGGCATAGTGTCCTAACTGCTGGCAGATGTTACAGACCACGGGTACTCGAGCGGCCTGGGACTTAGGTCCCGCTCGAGAAACCTCCATGGCCTCATGGGAGTCGGGCGCCTGGCTGGAAGATTCCAGAGGTCTGGCGAAGGTGGGAGCCAGCCGGAACCTCTGCCTACACTGGGACCGCTCCAACCTCCGCTCGTGAAAACGGAGGTCGATGCGGGTAGATATGGCAATAAGCTTCTCCAGTGTGGCGGGAATCTCCCTGGTAGCCAAAGCATCTTTAACATGATCAGCCAGTCCTCGCCAGTAGACTGGAATGAGTACTTTATCCGACCAGTCTAGCTCTGAGGCCAGAGTCCGAAACTGGACGGAAAACAGACTGACCAAAGACGAACCCTGTGCCAATGCCAGCAGTTGTAGCGCCGTATCGTGGGTGACCTGAGGTCCTAAAAAGACCTTTTTTAGAGCCTCCATAAAACAAGGAGTACTCCGCACCACACGGTCGTCACGCTCCCACAGCGGGGTGGCCCACTCCAACGCTCTGCCTGACAGAAGCAAAATTATAAAGCCCACTTGTGCCCGATCCGTGGGGAAACGTGCAGCCAGAAGCTCGAGTTGTATAGAGCACTGACTCACGAATCCCCGACATTACTTGCTGTCACCAGCAAACTTGTCTGGAAGCGGGAGGTGGGATATTGTGGGGACAGAGGTGGCAGTGGACACACCGGCTGCAGCCACGCTAGCAGCCTGAACAGCGACTGCGGTAACATCCACAGCTGAGGTTGTGCACTCAAGAGCCGCCAACCTACCCTCCAGCTGCTGGATGTCCCGTAGTAGACGCTGGTCATCCGCCATTTTACCAGCCAGACCCTGGCGCTAATATTATGTTAGGGTCTGCGGAACGCACCAAATATATGAGGTAGAGAGGTGCGTTCGCAGCCCGGGGTCCACCGTGCAGGCGGAACCTGCTGCTAGTAAAATGGCGAAAGTAGCGAACTCTGTTATCCCGCAGAGTCGCTAAAATAAACGCCGTATCGCGTTATGGCAGTAAGTGCGAACTCTGTTAATACCCAGAGCCGCTGACGGAAATGCCACAGCGCTATATGGCGATAGGTGCGAACTCACTTAGCTTCAGTGAGCCGCAAAGTAAAACACTAGGGCGCTGTCTAGCGTCGAAAGCAAACCCTGTTACGTCACAGGGCCGCTGAGGAAAAGTGCTGTGTCCTGTCAGGCTCTCAGGTACACAGTTAAGTGCTAAGCGTACATAACGCGTGATCATGTGCTAATGTCCTCGCGGGAGTCACCCGCAATCTATGGCGTCTGAACGCCAGACCCTGAATACGGCAATCAAAACTCCTCACCGGTTACGCCGGTAATCTAGGGCATCTAGGACACCGACCCTGGCCAGCTACCATACCAAACTCCTCACCGATTAAGTCGGTATTCTAGTGGCTTATTTCAGCCGGGTCCCTAACCACACATACGCATGATCACACTGGCGCATAGCATACAATGGTTGATATTAGCGCATGGCGGCCCAGCCATGCTACCCTTTTATAGCAACAGCTACAGGACCTTCCAGGAACAAGGACCAATGAGAAGCTGTTACAAACACACGTAGCTACATGACCTTCCTGGCGGACCAATAGGAGCCGCTGCAGCACCTGAACATGTGACCCCTGATCTCCAATGAGAGATCTCACTCTGGGCATGCTCAGATGGGAAAACGCAGGACTTTGTCTCAAAGACGGCTGCTCCAGCACTGGCTATAATAGCAGATCCAGGAAAGGCAGCAGCAAGTCACTGCACAGTAGAGAAGTGGGCAAGATGCCTGGACCAACGTCTCTGCTGAGCAGGCTCCACTGCGGCCAGAGATGAATGGGAGACCGCAGCGGGATGGGTTCGAGACTCCCCTTGTGCAGCAGTGGGAACTTGGACCCTAACAATGTGTTTATCCACACCCCAATTTTGATACATACATCATCTATTGGAGACTTTCATAGATGATGTTTTTTTCACTTGTCCAGATCTGTGCCTTGGAATATTTCCCTACAACATAATTTGAAAGATAAGGATAAGTCTGCATTATTGGAATATTTCCTCATCACAAATTTGTGAATATATGAGGATCACACTTTTTCTGTTTTTTTCTTTGTTCTTTTTTGATAATAAGTTTGTGTCTGCATTATTGAGATACTTCTTATCACACAGGAAGATCATCAATTTTCAGTGTTTTTGTTTTTTTTCTTTTTTGTCCATTGATCAATAAACTTATTCATATTGAACTTTGAGTGCCGGAGTTCTTCAATTTTATCAGATCTGTTCCTTGCCACAGTTCTGTTTCTGAATTGTGAACTTTTGAATTTACCAAATGACTACAATGAAACAAAGAGTGAAAAATTTAAAGGGAATACTTTCCATACCCACTATATCTGACTGGCCTAGATAGCCAGAGGAAGGAACAGAACTCCAAACAGGATCTACTGAAGACTATCACCAGTAGATGAGACCATCAGGAGGGAGGTTTAATCAGTAGCATCGTCAGTATGATAGGACAGGCTAGATATCAAATGAAAAACACTTTCTGTCCAAAAGGAATGGTCAAACGCAAAAGGTATTCAGCACCTGGACAGCGACAGATCTTGCGCTGGCTCAGCGGACAGAGATGTAGACAGAAGAGCACAGGACTGTCGGATTGAGTCTCGAGGCATGACACTTTGGTGGCTAAATTCCAAGTTTGATGGTGTTTTGGAGACACAGCTTCGCAGCTAGCGATTATCTTACCTTTCTAATCTCTGTTGCTTTTCTTGCAGTTTGTTTTTGTGTCTTCCTCCACAGTTCCCTTTTCTTTCTTTTAAAGACTTGGAGGTTTTCCACATATGCCGTTTGTTGTTTGGTTCTTTATTTTCTTCTGTTTTCCTTGTGTGACTGGGGGAACACATCCTTAGCCTTTCTTCTCATACTCTACTTGTGTGCACTACTTTCTTTTGTTGTTGTTTTGGAGTACACACTGTATTTAGTTTAGGATGCAGTTAAGGACACGCAGGGTCAGCAGACGTTGAGTGGGGGTGCCACTTGCGTAATCTTAGGCTGTCAGGCAAGGCCAGGTTACGGATTGTCCAAGTCTGGATAGGTACATGTGGTGTAAAGATTTATCAACTTCCCTGGTTCATACATGACCTATGTGACTGTGCTTATACAGTCATAGCAGGGATTTACAGAAATCTTATACCTAATTTGCCTTTTATTACACTGCTTAAACTAAACTGCGGTGTGTTTTTTTCAAGTCCGCAACATGTCAATTTTCTTGCAGGTATGATGAGTTTTATGTGCAGATTTGTCACAGAGAATTGCAAGGTAAAAATCATAAGCGTACAGTGGCACTAAAGCAGGCTATATCTGGCCAACTTCGAAGTAGTGCTTGCAATCTCTATAACAAACAGCTTGAAAATGCTGCATTCCTTGCCTAAGAGACTAGCCACCCGTGGATTATCCTATGCACAGAGCAGGAAAATATAATATTTTTAATAATAAATAAATGGCATAGTTCCAGATTTTCACCATCGTGTTGAAATTTTAACTGATGTTGAGAATATCCCTTTAGGTATGACACCACAGTTATTCAAAAAATCTTATTTCTACCATTTCTGTAAATTATGTTAAAAAAAAATATATATATAGTTTTCAGAATGAATTCATAATCTTGCTTTCTGAGGCAACAGTGCCAACTTTTACCCACAACCCAGGAAATGAACACTTGATTTCTGCAATTTTGAGCCTACCCTAAGTAAACAATCCATATACTCTGGGCTCTTTTGTAAACTTTAGAATATGACCTGGAGTACAGAAGGCGGACAAGCTGTTCCAGCCCAGTTACAGCGAGGGTCATTTGAAAGTGCAATAAAATATAGCACAAACACTCACATAAACAATCACCCTATTATAGCAAAACAGAATCAACAGTATTTGCTCTTGGGTTTACTAAAACATATGCTAGTTTATCATAATGAGCTCTCTCCATTTATTAACACCATAAACTAATTATTAAAGAGTTTTCAGGATTTGAAAAATGTAACTGATTTTTGGCTCAGCACCACTCTAGTCTGTGGTTTTGGATTTGCTGCTTAGTCACATTCTCTTTGATAAGAAAAAATGCAAATAAGGACCATTCCAATCAAGGTGGTTTAAAAATTACAACCTTATTTTCTTCTGAAGTTTTATTGTGCCTAAACCTAGAATTCAAATATGATGGTTCCAGACATTGACTTTTATTCGGCTTTTAGTGTCATTTCATGATCCTTAGGCTGGAGTCACACACAACGTATAAAAAATCGGTCCGTTTTTCACTGATGAGAATCGCACAAATGTTCCCTGAACAGTGATCCGTATGTCATCCATTTGCAATGCGAGGATGCGATTTTCTTTCATCTAAGCATCTGTGTGACATCCGATTTTCTCGCCAGTTTGCAAAATAGACAGATAACGGATCCATGGCCTCAAATATTCGTGAAAACATATATGCAGTTTATATATACAGTACAGACCAAAAGTTTGGACACACCTTCTCATTCAAAGATTTTTCTGTATTTTCATGGCTATTGTGAGGCAGTGACCGGGATCGTTTACGAGGGACGTTATATTTCCCCCAGAATGTGTACAGAGACCTATTAAAGCCATTGGAGTGCATTGCAGTCACACGCACAGCTGCGGCTGCAATGCAGGAATGAAGGTGAGAAATGACCTAGTCAGACTACCTGGCTAAGGCAGATTAAGTAAAATCCGGCAGGGCCTTCATTTCTTGGAGGAGGTCACAGGAGGCAGTGGGGCGGCCTCCTCCCTCCAACCCGGGTTTTCCAGTGGCTTTTGCCACAGGTCTTTAAAACTCCTGCACTAAGGAGTAGTGTTTTTTTCTATGTTGGGACCCTGCAAGGAGCATAGCAGGAAAGCTCCACAGGACTGTGTGTAGCTGAACCCACGCCTGGGACGGCTCTGCACCTGCCAGGCACTGTTCGGCCCGGCGCGGCCGTTGTCCCCGGCAACCAGTGTTTATGGACTGATGTTACCCCGGCTGCGTACCGGAGGACTTTTCCTGTTTTACCCGTGAGTTGCTGAATAAAAGCTGTTTACTTTGGACTTGCTTGGGTCACTGCCTCAGTTACTGCACGGTGTGAACACCGCCGTCTTACAATTGGTTGGAGAATGCGGGCATTGTGACTGAGGTATACCCCCACCGGCAGCTTCATGACCACAATCCGGCCGGCTACTTTTCAGCCTCACCCCGTGGACAAAATGGAGGAGCTGGTAAAGCAGCTGGTAATTACACAACAGCAGCAGCTGCAGTCTCAGCGACAACAGCAGGAGTGGGAGCAACGGCACAATGAGCAACAGCAGCTATTGTACCAGCAGCAGCAAAAAACAAACAAACTGTTGCTGCAACAGATTTCTGCACTGCGGGAGACCTCAACGGCACCAGCCCCTGAACGTCGCGAGGCCCGAGACAGGGTTCGCTCAGCGTTGAGGAAGATGGGACCGGAGGACGACGTGGAAGCTTTCATGACAGTTTATAAGCGCACAGCGGAGCGGGAAAACCTACCCGCCGACCAGTGGGCAGAAGTAGTAGCTCCGTTTCTGGTCAGCGATGCACAAAAGGCCTACTTCGATCTCAGTCGGGAGGACGCCCAGGACTACCAGAGGCTAAAAGGTGAGATCCTTGCCCGACTGGGGGTTAATACATACGTGAGGGCTCAGCGTGTATTTTCATGGGCCTATGTGGAGACACGACCCGCGCGGTCTCAGGCTTATGACCTCCTGCAGCTGGTAAAGAAGTGGCTCCAGCCAGAGACTTTGTCTCCAGCCCAGATGGTGGAGAGGGTGGTGGTTGACCGGCTGGTAAGGACTCTGCCGGCTGCTATCCAACGTTGGGTGGGGCAAGGCGACCCCGGCACACTCGACCAGGTAGTTTGATCGAGCGCTACTCGGCCACTCAAGACTTTATTCGAGACTCCGCCCCCTCTCGGCTGTCACGCCGATCCCTGACAACCCAGGAATCGGGAAAGGGGTCGCGTCCCTCTGCTGGGGACAGTCAGCACCGTACCCGTGCTGAAGGGGAACCCGGAGTGAGATTGGCAGGAGACCGGTTCCCTCCCAAACTGTCATAAGACCTAACAGTACCTCCACCCTTAGGTGCTGGCGGTGTCAGGGACCGGGACATGTGATGGCTAATTGTCCCCTGACTACGGAACCCATGGACTGCGGATATAGCCGCCGGGTCTCAATGTATGCCCAGACCGTCTGCACAGCAACCCTCGACCCCCAGGACAGTGAACTCCAACTATGCCAGGTACTGGTTAATGGATACCCTACGGAGGCTCTCCTGGACTCAGGGTGCCTCGTGACTCTGGTACATGGGTCACTGGTGGCAAGAGACAACCCCAGCGGTCGGCAGGTCGGGGTTGTATGTATCCAATGGGGACCTCCGAGAGTATCCAACTACGGAAGTAGTTTTGTCCACGCCATGTGGAGACATAAAACATGTGGTGGGAGTGGTAAAAAATCTTCCCTATGGGTCTGTGTTGGGAAGAGACTTGCCCCTGTTCTGGACTCTGTGGAAAAACAAAATCAATTCTCCCCTGGTAAAATGTATTACAGATGCTGTACCCGACGAACCTGCCGTAGGGGTGTCCCATATAGGGATAGAGTGTGACCCCGATAGGTTTCCCTTAGAGGTGCTGGCAGAAGAGGTGGAGGAGACCGCATCGATTCCCGAGCTGGAAGTGTCCAAGGCCACGTTTGGGACAGCTCAGCTACAAGATCCCACCCTGACTCAGGCTCGGGAAAGGGTGCTAGAGGTAAACGGCGTAGCCCAACAGCCCAATGCAGATATGGTATTTCCACGCATGGTAGTCAGTGGTGAGTTGCTTTATAGGATAGATAAAATCAGGGACGAGGTTGTGGAACAGTTGGTAGCACCTCAGTCGTATCGTAGGGTGATTCTAGATTTGGCACACTCACACTTGTTGGGGGGCTGTGGAGCCCAGCTGTGACTGAATCCACATCTTCCAGAAGGGTGCACTGACAGAAGATCCCACTAGAGGTCATTATGCACATACACACACGCGCAGCTCACCCTAAGACCTTCAGAGGGAGCTGTGTTAGGCATATAAAAAGAAGTTTAGTTTCAGTTTAGCTCAGTTCCGTTCAGGGCTCAGCTCTGTGCAGAGTGTGTTTTAAGTGGAGTCTAGTAAGAGTGACACAGGGAAGTCACTCCAGCCTAGTCAGAGCTGAATTTAGAAGTGGGGCTCTGAGGAAAGCGTGCCGACGCTTAAAGAGCGGCGAAGAGGCAGCCCACCAACTGCCAGCGTGTGTGATCGTGTGAGAATCTAGGTAGGCCGAAGGCAAGTGGAAAACTTTATGAGACCGTGGAGCCGTAATAGCTCATCTCAGCGAGTATCACCGGACACCGGGGTCCGAGCCTATAGGGATCTCCACGACCCATTAGGAGAACACCGGAGTTCCTGGAGGATTACAAGTCCCAGGAGTACCACAGAGCTGATACGTAATAGGATCAGGAAGACAGAGTCCGGCGAGCAGGTACCTGCAAGTAGAGACTGTGTACTTTCAGTGAGAAGGTCTGTTCACAAGATCAGCCAGGTGCAAGACGGAGACCAAGTTAGACCTAGCTACAGGCAGGTCAGGACTTTATCACATAAAGGCAGAGGACAGGAGGCCACACACCTACCGAGTGGAGGAACCTGGATGTGCACCCTTCACCCTACAGTGCTCCGGGAAAGTGCCTGCAACACCTACAGTAAAGGTACCAAAGTGACTTATGTGTGTGTCTCCCTTATTATCTCTGACTGCCGGGTCCCCATCAGTCCTGCACCTCTGAATATCTGTCTGCCCTGGAGGATCACTCAGCCTTACTTGTGGAAGGCTTAACACCTAGCTGCACCATATTAACCCTCCAGTGGATCTGCCTAGCAGCGCTGGTCATCCTGACCAGATACCACAAGTGGCGTCACGAAAACCCCATATCCATATTCAAGTCACCTGTAAATATCCCACATTACGGTGAGCGCCCAGGGCACGGACCGAGCTGCGCTACCCGTGACATTCCCCATAGACATCAACGGGCTCGGTGCCGAGTACCCCAAAGCCCTGGTACGTGCGGCTCATCTATCTTGGCGTCACAAACAGGATTTCGTGCCCTGCAGCAACGGAGTAATTTGTGCCCGTTGCCACCGGGTACTGTGTGCCTCACTAAAAGACTGTGTTTTGTATGTGGTGAAGATTTCCCGCCATTTGCCCGCCATTGCCCGCCATTTACAGCGCCACGGCGCGAAAACTAGTTGGCGTACCTGCAAAAGCGCGCGAGTCCTGGACATGCCCCAACGCTGACGCGGCAGCAGGTCCTGTGAAGAGCTACAGTGCTCTGACGTCAGAGCGCCAGCGACGCAGGTCCTACTACACACCCCTGTGCCTTGCAGAGCTGCAGCCTTCAGAGAAGGTAGGCTACAATTAACTAGGGGGGCGCAGACATGTCGCAGCAGCCAGCCGACAACGCGGCCCAGGCCGATGGCCTTAATGACTTACCCCTCGGCGCTGCCGCACAGGTTGGAAATGCTGGCCCCTCATCTGGTCCTGTGGTCCCAATAGTACCTCTAACGCTGCCATACATGCCTGGAGCGAAGTGGCTCCCTCAATACAGCGGCAAGCCAGATACCCGGTCAGGGTTCAAGCGAAAAATATGCAGCATAATGGACATGTACCCTATGACAGAAAAGCAGAGAGCTGCAGTGGTAGTGGGACAATTAACTGGTGCTGCCGAGAGAGAGGTAGAGACTTGGACAGCTGCAGACCAGGAGTCAGTGCTTGCAATTTTCTTAAAGCTACAGACTATCTTTGAGGACGGCACTGAAACAGATCTCCGGATGAGGTTTTACCAATGTTCCCAGAAATCAGATGACAGCATTAGGGACTATGCCTGCCGACTCAAGGGGCCCTGCGAGCACTCAAACAAGTTAACCCCATGAGTGTCTCCAACGAAAATAAAATGTTAAAGGAACAATTTGTACGGGGACTGAGGTCCCAAGCTGAGAGCAGGATGTTGTAAATGGATTTGAAATGAGTTCTGAGCAGAGGCTCCCTCTGGTGGTTACAAGCGGTACTGGACTGTCCAGTGAAGATTGTGAGGAGTGGGAATCAGGTGTTACTGACTGGTCTTATATAAGGGAGTCGCCTTCCCATCAGGGTTGCCGGTGATCAATTGTTCTGGTCTCACTCCATGATTCCTGTTTCCCTTGTAGCCTGCTGTGTCATGTCTGCATCTCCTGCTAACAGATAAGACATTTTCTTCTTTTTGTTTTTGTGCTTTATTTTTGCATTTTGTCCTGCACTTCTGTGGGGGCCTTCAGGGTCCCCTCCGGGGGCTTTTGCCCTCTCAGTTCAGCCACTGATGTTTGTACTTTTGCTTTTTCCAGTTTCTTCAGTGGCTGCTGTTTTGATTTTGTTACACCAGAGAACTAATTTAGGTGGTAGAGGTCATGTGATCTCAGGTGTTTTTGAAATTAGTAGAGTTGGTGCTTTGCAGGGTTTTTTGGGATTGCAGTAAGTACCCTTCCTATCCTTTTCTATTTAGTTAGTTTGGGCCCCAACGTTTGCTCATACTATTTTCTGTCTGTGTCAGTATTTCTTCTTGTCTAATCGCCATTACATGTTTGGGGGCTTTCTATGTTCTTTGGGGATCTGCTCCGGGGCAGATAGCTTTCCTATTTCTATCTTTAGGTGTAGTTAGTTTCTCAGGCTGTGACGAGGCGTCTAGGACCAACGTAGGAACGCTCCACGGCTGCCTCTAGTTGTGGTGGTTAGTCAGGGTACTGCAATCTCATAGATTCCAACTGCTCTGGTGTATTGCCTTTTTTACCTGCACTCCTCAGTTACCGAAACATAACAGTATCACCGGCCTAAAATTTAAAGTTGTATGGTACTCACAGAAGGGAAAAATATTGTGAAAGAAAAAACGGTTGTCAGAGTTGTCAGAGATATTTTTCTGTTTGTTGCATTTTTTTTTTTTTCCCTCTGTATCTCTGGGTGCTGGGGAGGATTTTTTCTCTCAATGGAGTTTGCACAGTTGTCTGGCCGTGTGGATCAGCTTGCCACTGAGGTTCAGAGTATTGCTGCATATCTTGCTAGGTTGCCTGTTGTGGAACCTAGGATCCCCATGCCAGATTTGTTTTTGGGGGATCGAGCTAAGTTTCAGAATTTCAAAAATAATTGTAAATTGTTTTTTGCCTTAAAATCTAAGTCCTCAGGGAACGCAGCGCAGCAGGTTCAAATTGTCATCTCTCTCCTGCGCGGCGATCCTCAGGATTGGGCTTTTTCCCTGACACCTGGGGATCCTGTTTTGGGTGATGTTGATGCATTTTTTCAGGCTTTGGGGTTATTGTACGATGAGCCTAATGTCACTGATCAAGCTGAAAAAGCCTTGTTGGCATTAAATCAGGGGCTTGATGACGCTGAGTTATACTGTCAGAGATTCCGTAGGTGGGCAGTCCTGACCAAGTGGAATGACGACGCTTTGGCGGCCATTTTTCGGAAGGGTCTGTCAGATAATGTAAAGGATGTTATGGTGGGATTCCCTGTCCCCTCTGGTCTCAATGATTCTATGTCATTAGCGATTCAAATTGACAGACGTTTGCGTGAGCGGAGAAGTATGCGTGGAATAGTGTTGCCTTGTGAACCTGCTTCTGAATCCATGCAGTGTGATAGAGTGGTGTCTGGGGCACAGCGTCATGAGTTTCGAAAGCGCAATGGGTTATGTTTCTACTGTGGTAATGCCTCTCATGCTATTTCAGTCTGCCCTAAGCGGGGAAGACGTTTTGCACGCTCAGTTGTCTTGGGTAGTGTTCAGACTAAGTTTTTATTAACTGTCACTCTGATATGCTCTCTGTCCTCATTTTCTGCTCAGGCTTTCGTTGATTCTGGAGCAGCTATTAACCTGATGGATTATGATTTTGCTAAACGTTGTGGGTTTCCCTTGATACCCCTACAGAAGTCTATTCCCCTACTGGGGATCGATTATACCCCTTTGGCTGAGAATAAACCTCAGTTCTCTACTCAGGTGATAATGAGGGTTGAACCTGATCATCAGGAGTGCTGCAAATTTTTGGTTCTGTATAATCTGCATGATATTATCGTACTGGGTTTCCCTTGGTTGCAGTCTCATAATCCTGTTTTGGATTGGAAAACTGTGTCTGTAACCAGTTGGGGCTGCCAATGTGTTAATACCAACACTCCTGTTTTTTCTGCCTCCCCCCAGGCTCAGGATGTTCCTGACTTTTTGATTGATTTTTCTGATGTGTTTAGCGAAAGTAAATCTGCATCCTTGCCTCCCCATAGGAGCTATGACTGCGCTATTGAATTAGTGCCTGGTAGTAAATTCCCTAAAGGTCGCCTTTTTAACTTGTCTGTACCTGAACATGACGCTATGCGGTCTTATATCAAGGAGTCATTGGAGAAGGGTCATATCAGACCATCCTCTTCACCCTTAGGTGCCGGTTTTTTCTTTGTGGCCAAAAAGGATGGTTCATTAAGGCCGTGTATTGATTATCGTCTTTTGAACAATATTACTGTGAAATATCAATATCCGTTACCCTTGATTTCTGACCTGTTTTCCAGGGTGAAAAATGCTACTTGGTTTACCAAGCTTGACCTCAGGGGGGCATATAACCTTATTCGCATTAAGCACGGGGATGAATGGAAGACGGCATTTAATACCCCTGAGGGGCATTTTGAGTACCTTGTGATGCCCTTTGGGCTCACTAATGCTCCTTCTGTCTTCCAGTCCTTCATGAATGACATTTTCAGGGATTTTGTGGATAAATTTCTGATTGTTTATTTGGATGATATCTTGATTTTTTCCAATGACTGGGACTCTCATGTGAAACATGTTCGAACTGTATTCCAGATTTTGAGAGAGAATGCTCTGTATGTGAAGGGATCAAAGTGTCTTTTTGGCGTACAGAGGATCTCATTTTTGGGATTCATTTTGTCCCCATCTGTTATTGAAATGGACCCGGTCAAGGTTCAGGCCATCTGTGATTGGGTCCAACCTACTTCATTAAAGGCTCTTCAAAGATTTTTGGGTTTTGCCAATTTTTATCGTAAATTTATTGGTAATTTCTCGGTTATTGTTAAACCTTTAACTGATTTGACCAAAAAGGGTTCTGATGTGGTGAATTGGCCTCCTGAGGCAGTCTCTGCATTTCAGGAACTTAAGCAGAGATTCACTTCTGCTCCTGTTCTACGGCAGCCTGATGTTTCTCTACCATTTCAGGTGGAGGTTGATGCCTCTGAAATTGGGGCAGGTGCCGTTTTGTCCCAAAGAGATCCAGAGACCTCTAAAAGTAACCCTTGTGCCTTTTTCTCTCGAAAATTTTCTCCTACTGAACGTAATTATGACGTGGGTAATCGGGAGTTATTGGCCATGAAGTGGGCTTTTGAAGAGTGGAGACATTGGCTGGAGGGAGTCAAACATCAGGTGGTGGTCCTTACGGACCATAAGAATCTGGTTTATCTGGAATCTGCCAAGCGACTTAATTGTCACGCGGTCTTATGATATGTGTACGATGTCAGTAAACTATTCTTAAAAGAACAACACTCTATACAACATATAGATTAGCAACATCAGCATGTAAATATAGAATAGATTTACCTGACACGATATCCGTTGAACTCAGGGTTAATCTTGAGGACTTGATACACTGTCACAGGAAAGAGGAGGACCGGGGGTCTAACCTGACCCTAAACTGGGGTCCTAACTAATCCCTCACCTTGGAGGTACTGATAATGGTTCAGAGGTCCAAGTCTCCAGCCTAACCCTGTCTCCTATCAGTCCCTGAACCCTGTAATCAGTCCTAAGAAGGATTCTGATTACCACCAAAGGGATATGGGCTGATCTCTGCTAAATACACAGATTAGACATATAAGACAGACTGGAGAAAACACAGACTTGCATACACACTCAAACACAGAAGGAACATAAATGATCTGGGATATTAAACTCTAAGCAAGGTGAGCTTAAAACAACTAAGGAGCTCTTTAACTTAAGTCTATACAGATACAATCCTATCTGTGGTCTGCATGAAGAATTTCACTGGCAACTCCCAACACAGACAACCAGAGATTTAAAGGAAACCAATCAACAAATAATTAATTGCAGCCGGAAGAAACTGCACCCAGTCCCAGAACTGAGCACAGACAGAATTAACTCCCTAACTGCCAAACACAAAGAAACAGCAACTCAGCTGTGAGAAGTCAGAATGTGCAACCGCGACGATCTTCGTGGCGATGCACACATGACAGTACCCCCCTTCTACGAGGGGCCTCCGGACCCTCAGGGCCAGGTTTGCCCGGGTGAGTTCTGTGGAAGGTCCGCACCAAACGATCTGCGTTAATGTCAGACGCAGGAACCCACGTCCTCTCCTCTGGACCATACCCCTTCCAATGCACCAAGTACTGAAGGGACCGGCGATTCAGACGTGAGTCAATGATCTTTGACACTTGAAACTCCAAGTTACCATTGACCACCACTGGAGGAGGAGGTAGAGGTGATGGTATGACTGGTGCCACGTACCTCTTAAGTAATGACTTGTGGAACACATTATGAATTTTAAACGTAGGAGGGAGGTCCAGACGAAATGCCACAGGATTAATTATGGAACTGATCCTGTACGGCCCGATGAATCTGGGGCCCAGCTTCCAGGAGGGAACTTTAAGTTTTATATTCCTGGTAGACAACCATACCAGATCGTTCACATTAAGATCTGGACCAGAAACTCTCCTCCTATCAGCCATACGTTTATAACGGTTCCCCATAGCACTCAGATTATTCAATACACCTCTCCACACTGAAGCAAGTGACGACGAGAAACGCTCCTCCTCAGGAACCCCAGAAGGGCCCCCCCCATTGAATGTACAAAACTGGGATGAAAACCATATGCCCCAAAAAACGGGGACTTACCAGTGGACTCGCTCCGCCTGTTGTTAAGAGCGAACTCTGCCAGAGGCAAGAAAGAAGACCAGTCCTCCTGGTTCTCTGAGACAAAACACCGAAGATAAGTCTCTAGGCTTTGATTCAGACGCTCTGTCTGACCATTGGTCTGCGGATGAAAAGCCGAGGAAAATGACAATTGCATCCCCCGACGTAAACAAAATGCCCTCCAAAACTTGGACACAAACTGAGACCCCCTATCTGACACCACATCAGAAGGCAACCCATGAAGTCTCACAATCTCCCCAATGAACACCTGCGCCAGAGTTTTAGCATTAGGGAGGGCAGGAAGAGCAATGAAATGTGCCATCTTACTGAACCTGTCAACAACCACCAGTATGACAGTCTTCCCTGACGACTGAGGAAGGTCCGTGATGAAGTCCATAGACAAATGAGTCCATGGACGCTCCGGAAGTTTCAAGGGTAAGAGGGTCCCAGACGGACGGGTATGAGGGGTCTTAGAGCGAGCACAAACCCCACAGGACGCGACAAAAGTTAAAACATCTTTATTAACGTTAGGCCACCAAAACCGGCGAGAAAGGAGATCTAAAGTAGCCTTACTCCCTGGATGTCCTGCTAAAGCAGAATTATGATGTGCCTCAATAACCTTTTGTCTCAACTGATTTGGGACAAACAGTCTCCCTGGAGGTCCTGCAGGGGCGTCCCCCTGAGCCTCTAACACCTCCTCCTCAAGCTCAGAACATACAGCCGACACTACCACCCCCTCCTGAAGGATAGGAATCGGGTCATCCATTTTCCCGGCCCCTGGGAAACTGCGAGACAAGGCATCCGCCTTAACATTCTTAGATCCAGGGCGATAAGTGACAACAAAATTAAACCTGGTAAAAAACAACGACCATCGAGCTTGTCTGGAATTCAGACGCTTAGCAGATTCCAAATACATGTCATGGGTGCATCGCCACGAAGATCGTCGCGATTGCACATTCTGACTTCTCACAGCTGAGCTGCTGTTTCTTTGTGTTTGGTAATGAGAGAGTTAATTTTACCTAGCTCTTTGCTAAGACTAGGTCCAGCCTCGCCCGGCTGCTTTGGATTATGTTCTAATTAGTTTCCTTTATATTCCTGCCAGTCTGGGTGTTGGATGCCGGTGAAAGCATTCATATAGTTTAGCAGACTGGATCGGTTCTGGGAATACTTAAGCTAAGAGCTCCTTAGTTGTTTTTACTCTTACAGCTTATAGTTTATCTCTGAGACCTTAGGTGTTCCTACTGTGTGTGAGTGTTGTATGTAAGACTTTATTTACTTTATTTCTTGTCTTTCTTGTATGTCTTTCTGTTCATTAACCGTT
>JARQOD010011300.1:0-23958 GCA_033576555.1 Oophaga sylvatica
CCAGTTTGTTTCCAGATTTTGGAGGACCTTTTGTTCTAAACTTGGTGTTCAATTGTCTTTCTCCTCGGCGTTTCATCCTCAGACCAATGGTCAAACTGAGAGAACAAACCAGACATTGGAGACTTATCTAAGATGCTTTGTGTCTGCTGATCAGGATGACTGGGTCTCTTTTTTGCCTTTGGCTGAGTTTGCTCTTAATAATAGGGCTAGCTCTGCCACTTTGATGTCTCCATTTTTCTGTAATTCTGGGTTTCACCCTCGATTTTCTTCAGGACAGACGGAGGCTTCTGTCTGTCCAGGTGTTGACTCTGTTGTGGAGCGTATGCAACAGATTTGGGACCAGGTAGTGGAGAGGTTGTCCCTCTCTCAGGAGAAGGCCCAGCGGTTTGCTAACCGGCATAGGACTGATGGTCCTCGGTTTAAAGTGGGGGACTTGGTCTGGTTGTCCTCAAAAAATATTCCTATAAGAGTGGCATCTCCTAAATTTAAGCCTAGGTTCATTGGACCTTATAAGATCATGGAGATTCTTAATCCTGTTTCTTTTCGTTTGCTTCTTCCAGGGACATTTAAGATCCATAACGTGTTCCACAAGTCCTTGTTGAAGAGGTTTGTTGAGCCAGTGGTTCTTACTGCTGTGCCTCCTGACCCTGTTTTGGTTGAGGGCAATCTGGAGTATGTGGTTGAGAAAATATTGGATTCTCGTTTTTCTAGACGGAAACTCCAGTATTTGGTTAAGTGGAGAGGTTAGGGTGAGTTTCCACGGTCAGGAAACGCTGCGTGTTTGGCGCTGTGCGCTGGCGCAGCGCCAAACACGCAGCGTCCAGATGTTACAGCATAGTGGAGGGGATTTCAAGGAATCCCGTCTCCACCATGCGTAACAATACGCAGGTGGCAAACCTGCGTAAACGGACATGCGGCGCGTCTTTTTAGACCGCAGCATGTCCTCGCGTATTGCGGCGACGGTGCGTCGCCGCAACAGAATTAACACAGGGCTATGTAGCCCTGCGCTCTTTCCGGAGGTGTTCCGGAGGTGTCCTGAACACCTCCGGAAAGATCGCGCGTCATAAAGGGGGCGGGGCTTAGACGGAGCGGAATTTCCGCTCCGTCCAAAGCGCTATGGTTCCGGACCGTGGAACCATAGCCTTATGGTCAGGAAGACAATTCTTGGGTGTTTGCTTCGGACATCCATGCTAGGAGACTCATCCGTGCGTATCGTAGAACTCATCCTGACCGACCTGGTTGCTCAAATGAGGGTTCGGTGACCCCTCTTCAAGGGGGGGGTACTGTTGTGAATAGGCTTGAGATGAGTTCTGAGCAGAGGCTCCCTCTGGTGGTTACTAGCGGTACTGGACTGTCCAGTGAAGATTGTGAGGATTGGGAATCAGGTGTTACTGACTGGTCTTATATAAGGGAGTCGCCTTCCCATCAGGGTTGCCGGTGATCAATTGTTCTGGTCTCAATCCTTGATTCCGGTTTCCTTTGTAGCCTGCTGTGTCGTGTCTGCATCTCCTGCTTACAGATAAGACATTTCCTTCTTTTTGTTTTTGTGCTTTATTTTTGCATTTTGTCCTGCACTTCTGTGGGGGCCTTCAGGGTCCCCTCTGGGGGCTTTTGCCCTCTCAGCTTAGTTCAGCCACTGATGTTTGTACATTTGCTTTTTCCAGTTTTTTCAGTGGCTGCTGTTTTGATTTTGTTACACCAGAGAACTAATTTAGGTGGTAGAGGTCGTGTGATCTCAGGTGTTTTTGAAATTAGTAGAGTTGGTGCTTTTCAGGGTTTTTTGGGATTGCAGTAAGTACCCTTCCTATCCTTTTCTATTTAGGTAGTTTGGTCCCCAACGTTTGCTCATACTATTTTCTGTCTGTGTCAGTATTTCTTCTTGTCTAACCGCCATTACATGTTTGGGGGCTTTCTGTTTGGGGATCTGCTCCGGGCAGATAGCTTTCCTCTTTCTATCTTTAGGTGTAGTTAGTTTCTCAGGCTGTGACGAGGCGTCTAGGACCAACGTAGGAACGCTCCACGGCTGCCTCTAGTTGTGGTGGTTAGTCAGGGTACTGCAATCTCATAGATTCCAACTGCTCTGGTGTATTGCCTTTTTACCTGCACTCCTCAGCTACCGAAACATAACAATCCACATTGTACGTCACCCAGCTTTCTACACAGCTTTGTACACAGACTTTCCTTACCACTGCTCCCAGTATCCACATGGTACGTCACCCAGCTTTCTACATAGCTTTGTACACAGACTTTCCTTACCTCTGCTCCTAGTATCCACATGGTATGTCTTTCAACTAACCCCTCCTTTACCACAGTGTTATTTATGACTTTGCTTACTTTGGCTTGATCTTATGCATCTGGTCCAGTCTTAATTGTCTGACCAAGATGAGCACAGACCACTCCTCTGTGCTTCACACCTGATCGCATATTGTAGCACATATATTGCATAGCACAAGTCTGTCAAGACTTTAGTCTGCAGTGTGTATTCCATAAGTGTGTATTTTACAAGTGTGAGATATGAATTAATTCAGAACAATGTATACAGACTGTGCCCTGCCATCTGCCACCATCGCACTCTAACCAGCATGTCTATTTAGCTATTCTCCCTACAGGTAAGTCACCCAGCTTTGTACAAAGCTTTGTACACAGACTTTCCTTACCTCTGCTCCTAGTATCCACATGGTATGTTTTTCAACTAACCCCTCCTTTACCCCAGTGTTAATTATGATGTTGCTTACTTTGGCTTGATCATATGCACCTGGTCCAGTCTTAATTGTCTGACCAAGATGAGCACAGACCACTCCTCTGTGCTTCACACTTTATCGCACTTTGTAGGACATATATTGCATAGCACAAGTCTGTCAAGACTTTAGTCTGCAGTGTGTATTCCATAAGTGTGTATTTTACAAGTGTGAGTTATGAATTAATCCAGAACAATTTATACAGACTGTGCCCTGCCATCTGCCACCATCGCACTCTAACCAGCATGTCTATTTAGCTATTCTCCCTACAGGTACGTCACCCAGCTATCTACACAGCTTTGTACACAAACTTTCCTTACCTCTGCTCCTAGTATCCACATGGTACGTCACCCAGCTTTGTACACAGCTTTGTACACAGACTTTCCCTACCTCTGCTCCTAGTATCCATATAGTACGTCACCCAGCTTTCTACATAGCTTTGTACACAGACTTTCCTTACCTCTGCTCGTAGTATCCACATGGTACGTCACCCAGCTTTCTGCACAGCTTTGTACACAGACTTACCTTACCTCTGATCCTAGTATCCACATGGTACGTCACCCAGCTTTCTACACAGACTTTCCTTACCTCTGCTTCTAGTATCCACATGGTACGTCACCCATCTTTCTACACAGCTTTGTACACAGACTTTCCTTACCTCTGCTCCAAGAATCCACATGGTACGTCACTCCCAGTTTTCTACACAGCTTTGTACACAGACTTTCCTTACCTCTGCTCCTAGTAACCACATGGTACGTCACCCAGCTTTCTACACAGACTTTCCTTACCTCTGCTTCTAGTATCCACATGGTACGTCACCCATCTTTCTACACAGCTTTGTACACAGACTTTCCTTACCTCTGCTCCCAGTATCCACATGGTACGTCACCCAGCTTTCTACACAGCTTTGAACACAGACTTTCCTTACCTCTGCTCCTAGTATCCACATGGTACGTCAACCAGCTTTCTACACAGCTTTGTACACAGACTTTCCTTACCTCTGCTCCTAGTATCCACATGGTACGTCACCCAGCTTTTTACACAGCTTTGTACAGACTTTCCTTACCTCTGCTCCTAGTATCCACATGGTATGTCTTTCAACTAACCCTCCTTTACCCCAGTGTTATTTATGACTTTGCTTACTTTGGCTTGATCTTATGCATCTGGTCCAGTCTTAATTGTCTGACCAAGATGAGCACAGACCACTACTCTGTGCTTCACACCTGATCGCATATTGTAGCACATATATTGCATAGCACAAGTCTGTCAAGACTTTAGTTTGCAGTGTGTATTCCATAAGTGTGTATTTTACAAGTGTGAGATATTAATTAATCCAGAACGATGTATACAGACTGTTCCCTGCCATCTGCCACCATCGCACTCTAACCAGCATGTCTATTTAGCTATTCTCCCTACAGGTACGTCACCCAGCTTTCTACACAGTTTTGTACACAGACTTTCCTTACCTCTGCTCCTAGTATCCACATGGTACGTCACCCAGCTTTCTACACAGATTTTCCTTACCTCTGCTTCTAATTTCCAAATGGTACGACACTCACTTTCTACACACTTTGTACACAGACTTTCTTACCTCTGCCTTCCCAGTATCCACAATGGTACGTCATCCCAGCTTTTCTAACACAGCTTTTACAACCAGACATTTCCTTACCACTGCTCTATTTCCACATGGTACGTCACCCAGCTTTTACACAGCTTTGTACACAGACTTTCCTACCTCTGCTCCTAGTATCCACATGGTACGTCACCCAGCTTTACACAGCTTTGTACACAGACTTTCCTTACCTCTGCTCCTAGTATCCACATGGTAGTCTTTCAACTAACCCCCCTATTACCCAGAGTTTTTATGGGTCCTTACTCCTTGGCTTTGTTAACATTGTCCAGTCTTATTGTCTGACCAAGATGAGCACAGACCACTCCTCGTGCTTCACACCTGATCCACTTTGTAGCACCATATATTCCATAGCACAGTCTTGCACAGACTTCTTAGTCTGCCAAGATCCGATGTACGTCTCCCATAGTTGTATTTTACAAGCTGTGTGACACAGACATTCCTTACCATTCCAGTAACCACATGTAGTCACCAGCTTTGCTACACAGACTTCCTACTCGCTTCATATCCCATGTCGCACCACTTCTAACAGCTTGTACACGATTTTCTTACCTCTGCTCCCAGTCACATGGTACGTCACCCAGCTTTCTACACAGCTTTGTACACAGACTTTCCTTACCTC
Source organism: Oophaga sylvatica (assembly GCA_033576555.1). Lineage (NCBI taxonomy): Eukaryota > Metazoa > Chordata > Amphibia > Anura > Dendrobatidae > Oophaga > Oophaga sylvatica. Next base: position 4,991 of record JARQOD010011300.1, read on the forward strand.
TGCTCCTAGTATCCACATGGTACGTCACCCAGCTTTCTACACAGCTTTGTACACAGACTTTCCTTACCCTGCTCCTAGTATCCACATGGTACGTCACCCAGCTTTCTACACAGCTTTGTCACAGACTTTCCTTACCTCTGCTCCTAGTATCCACATGGTATGTTTTCAACTAACCCCTCCATTTACCCCAGTGTTATTTATGACGTTGCTTACTTTGGCTTGATCATATGCATCTGGTCCAGTCTTAATTGTCTGACCAAGATGAGCACAGACCACTCCTCTGTGCTTCACACCTGATCAGCACTTTGTAGCACATATATTCCATAGCACAAGTCTGCAAGACTTTAGTCTGCAGTGTGTATTCCATAAGTGTGTATTTTACAAGTGTGAGATATGAATTAATCCAGAACGATGTATACAGAGTGTGCCCTGCCATCTGCCACCATCGCACTCTAACCAGCATGTCTATTTATCTATTCTCCCTACAGGTACGTCACCCAGCTTTCTACACAGCTTTGTACACAGACTTTCCTTACCTCTGCTCCTAGTATCCACATGGTACGTCACCCAGCTTTCTACACAGACTTTCCTTACTCTTGCTTCTAGTATCCACATGGTACGTCATCCCAACTTTCTACACAGCTTTGTACACAGACTTTCCTTACCTCTGCTCCCAGTATCCACATGGTACGTCACCAGCTTTCTACACAGCTTGAACACAGACTTTCCTTACCTCTGCTCCTAGTATCCACATGGTACGTCACCAGCTTATACACAGCTTTGTACACAGACTTTCCTTACCTCTGCTCTGTAAATCCACATGGTAGTCACCCAGCTTTCTACACAGCTTTGTACACAGACTTTCCTTACCTCTGCTCCTAGTGTCCACATGGTATGTCTTTCAACTAACCCCTCCTTTACCCCAGTGTTATTTAGGCGTTGCTTACTTGGCTTGATCATATACATCTGGCAGTCTTATTGTCTGACCAGATGAGCACAGACCACCCTCTGTGCTTCACACCTGATCACACTTTGTAGCACATATATTCCATACACAATCTGCCAAGACTTTAGTCTGCAGTGTAGAATTCCATAAGTGTGTTGAGTTGTACACAGATGTGAATATGAATTAATCCGAACGATTATACAGATGTGCCCTGCCACTGGGCACCTCCATCTTAACCAGCATGTCCTATTTAGCTTTCTCCTAACAGGTACGTCACCCAGCTTTCTACACAGTTTTGTACACAGACTTTCCTTACCTCTGCTCCTAGTATCCACATGGTACGTCACCCAGCTTTCTACACAGATTTCCTTACCTCTGCTTCTAATATCCACATGGTACGTCACCATCTTTCTACACAGCTTTGTACACAGACTTTCCTTACCTCTGCTCCCAGTATCCACATGGTACGTCACCCAGCTTTCTACACAGCTTTGTACACAAACTTTCCTTACCACTGCTCCTAGTATCCACATGGTACGTCACCAGCTTTGTACACAGCTTTGTACACAGACTTTCCTACCTCTGCCCTAGTATCCACATGGTACGTCACCCAGCTTTCTACACAGCTTTGTACACAGACTTTCCTTACCTCTGCTCCTAGTATCCACATGGTATGTCTTTCAACTAACCCCCCATTTACCCCAGTGTTATTTATGGCTCGCTTACTTTGGCTTGATCATTACATCTGGTCCAGTCTTAATTGTCTGACCAAGATGAGCACAGACCACTCCTCTGTGCTTCACACCTGATCGCACATTGTAGCACATATATTCATAGCACAAGTCTGCAAGACTTTAGTCTGCAGTGTGTATTCCATAAGTGTGTATTTTACAAGTGTGTGATATGAATTAATCCATAACGATGTATCATAGTGTGCCCTGCCATCTGCCACCATGCACTCTAACCAGCATGTCTATTTATCTATTCTCCCTACAGGTACGTCACCCAGCTTTCTACATAGCTTTGTACACAGACTTTCCTTACCTCTGCTCCTAGTATCCACATGGTACGTCACCCAGCTTTCTACACAGCTTTGTACACAGACTTTCCTTACCCTGCTCCTAGTATCCACATGGTACTTCACCCAGCTTTCTACACAGCTTTGTACACAGACTTTCCTTACCTCTGCTCCTAGTATCCACATGGTATGTATTTCAACTAACCCCTCCATTACCCCAGTGTTATTTATGACGTTGCTTACTTTGGCTTGATCATATGCATCTGGTCCAGTCTTAATTGTCTGACCAAGATGAGCACAGACCACTCCTCTGTGCTTCACACCTGATCACACTTTGTAGCACATATATTCCATAGCACAAGTCTGCCAAGACTTTAGTCTGCAGTGTGTATTCCATAAGTGTGTATTTTACAAGTGTGAGATATGAATTAATCCAGAACGATGTATACAGAGTGTGCCCTGCCATCTGCCACCATCGCACTCTAACCAGCATGTCTATTTATCTATTCTCCCTACAGGTACGTCACCCAGCTTTCTACACAGCTTTGTACACAGACTTTCCTTACCTCTGCTCCTAGTATCCACATGGTACGTCACCCAGCTTTCTACACAGACTTTCCTTACCTCTGCTTCTAGTATCCACATGGTACGTCACCCAACTTTCTACACAGCTTTGTACACAGACTTTCCTTACCTCTGCTCCCAGTATCCACATGGTACGTCACCCAGCTTTCTACACAGCTTTGAACACAGACTTTCCTTACCTCTGCTCCTAGTATCCACATGGTACGTCACCCAGCTTTCTACACAGCTTTGTACACAGACTTTCCTTACCTCTGCTCTTAGTATCCACATGGTACGTCACCCAGCTTTCTACACAGCTTTGTACACAGACTTTCCTTACCTCTGCTCCTAGTGTCCACATGGTATGTCTTTCAACTAACCCCTCCTTTACCCCAGTGTTATTTATGGCGTTGCTTACTTTGGCTTGATCATATGCATCTGGTCCAGTCTTAATTGTCTGACCAAGATGAGCACAGACCACTCCTCTGTGCTTCACACCTGATCACACTTTGTAGCACATATATTCCACAGCACAAGTCTGCCAAGACTTTAGTCTGCAGTGTAGAATTCCATAAGTGTGTAGTTTACAAGTGTGAGATATGAATTAATCCAGAACGATGTATACAGAGTGTGCCCTGCCATCTGTCACCATCGCACTCTAACCAGCATGTCTATTTATCTATTCTCCCTACAGGTACGTCACCCAGCTTTCTACACAGCTTTGTACACAGACTTTCCTTACCTCTGCTCCCAGTATCCACATGGTACGTCACCCAGCTTTCTAGCACAGACTTTCCTTACCTCTGCTCTAATATCCACATGGTACGTCACCAGCTTTCTACACAGCTTTGTACACAGACTTTCCTTACCTCTGCTCCTAGTATCCACATGGTAGTCACCCAGCTTTCTACACAGTTTGTACACAGAGACTTTCCTTACCACTGCTCCTGGTAATCCACATGGTATGTCACCCAGTTTGTCATCAGCTTTGTACACAGACTTTCCTACCTCTGCCCTAGTATCACATGGTACTCACCCAGCTTTCTACACAGCTTTGTACACAGACTTTCCTTACCTCTGCTCCTAGTATCCACATGGTACTTCACACCGCATTTCATAAGTCGCAGGTGTTCGGTACAGCGGAGGATGCCAGCCCTCCTCTCTAGACCTCCAGAGCCATATATCGCACAGTTGCAGTACTCATCCCATGTGTTTCATCAAGTGGCGTTGTGTAAACACAAGCAGGCTGCTTCCATTGCACTCTAGTTCTAGTATTCCACAGGTACGTCACCCAGCTTTCTACATAGCTTTGTACACAGACTTTCCTTACCTCTGCTCTAGTATCCACATGGTTGTCACCCAGCTTTCTACACAGCTTTGTACACAGACTTTCCTTACCCTGCTCCAAGTAATCCACATGGTACTGTCACCCAGTTTCTACACAGCTTTGTACACAGACTTTCCTTACCTCTGCTCCTAGTATCCACATGGTATGTCTTTCAACAAGCCCCTCCATTTACCCCAGTGTTATTTATGACGTTGCTTACTTTGGCTTGATCATATGCATCTGGTCCAGTCTTAATTGTCTGACCAAGATGAGCACAGACCACTCCTCTGTGCTTCACACCTGATCACACTTTGTAGCACATACATTGCATAGCACAAGTCTGCCAAGACTTTAGTCTGCAGTGTGTATTCCATAAGTGTGTATTTTACAAGTGTGAGATATGAATTAATCCAGAACGATGTATGCAGAGTGTGCCCTGCCATCTGCCACCATCGCACTTTAACCAGCATGTCTATTTATCTATTCTCCCTACAGGTACGTCACCCAGCTTTCTACACAGCTTACGGTACGTAATATTGCAAAACCAATGCCTGCATCATTTTTTTTGTTCTGCCATGTACTATTCCAAATCTGCCATGAATTATTGTTCTGCCATCTAGTAAACAAAGACCTGCAGAATTATTTGTATGCCATGTCCTATTTTTTTTTTAGCTAAATGTTTTAACCCCATTATTCCATCAGACGTACTATTCCGTCCATGTGACCCTGGACCTAATTCCCATGGACGGAATAGTACGTCATGGGCGATCAGCTGCGCTCCCGAGGGGAGCGCAGCTAATCGCCGCCGGGTGTCAGCTGATTATCACAGCTGACACCCAGCACTATGTGTCAGGAGCAGTCACGGACCGCTCCCAGCACATTAACCCCTGGCACACCGCGATCAAACATGATCGCGGTGTACCGGGGGCACAGGGGAGGATCGCGCAGGGAGGGGGCTCCCTGCGCGCTCCCCTGAGACCCTCAGAGCAGCGCGATGTGTCGCGCTGTTCCGAGGGTCCATCCTCCCTCCAGGTCCCCGGATCCAAGATGGCGCTGGGTCCTGCAGGGAGGCGGCTTCCTCAGTGCCTGCTGAGAGCAGGCGCAGAGGAAGCCTGCAGCGATGCACACTGTCACACCAGCGATCTGCTAAAATACTGTGATGTCCCACCCTGGGACAAAGTAAAAAAGTAAAAAAAATAAAAATAAAAAGTGGTAAAAAAACATAAAAAAAAAAAAATATTCCCAATAAATTCATTTCTTCCTGTAAATAAAAAAAAACAAAACAATAAAAGCACACATTTTTGGTATTGCCGCGTCCGTAACTGTCCCACTAGTTAACCCCTTTAGTGAACCCCTTTAGTGAACCCCTTAAAAAAAAAAAACTAAGCAAACAATCAATGCTTTATCATCATACCGCCGAACAAAAAGTGGAATAACACGCGATCAAAAAGACCGATATAAATAAACATGGTACCGCTGAAAACGTCATCTTGTCCCGCAAAAAACGAGCCATCATACAGCATCATCAGTGAAAAAATAAAAAAGTTATAGCTCGCAGAATAAAGCGATGCAAAAATAATAATTTTTTATATAAAATAGTTTTTATTGTATAAAAGCGCCAAAACATAAAAAAATGATATAAATGAGGTATCGCCATAATCGTACTGACCCGAAGAATAAAACTGCTTTATCAATTTTACCACACGCGGAACGGTATAAACGCCTCCCCCAAAAGAAATTCATGAATTGCTGATTTTTGTTCATTCTAACCTCCCAAAAATCGAAATAAAAAGCGATCAAAAAATGTCACGTGGTCATAAATGGTACCAATAAAAACGTCACCTCGTCCAGCAAAAAATAAGACCTCACATGACTCTGTGGGCCAAAATATGCAAAAATTATATATCTCAAAATGTGGTGATGCAAAAAACTAATTTTTGCAATAAAAAGCGTCTTTTAGCGTGACAGCTGCCAATCACAAAAACCCGCTATAAATAGTAAATCAAACCCCCCTTTATCACCCCCTTAGTTAGGGAAAAATATTGAAATTAAAAAAAAGTATTTATTTCCATTTTCCCATTAGGGTTAGGGTTGCGGCTAAAGTTAGGGTTAGAGTTGGCGCTAACGTTAGGATTTGGGTTAGGGTTGGGATTAGGGTTAGGGGTGTGTTAGGGTTAGGTTTGTGGTTAGGGTTGGGACTAGGGTTAGGGGTGTGTTGGGGTTAGGGTTGGAGTTAGAATTGGGGGGTTTCTGCTGTTTAGGCACATCAGGGCTCTCCAAATGTGACATGGCGTCTGATCTCAATTCCAGCCAATTCTGCGTTGAAAAAGTCAAACGGTGCTCCTTCACTTCTGAGCTCTGCCATGCGCCCAAACAGTAGTTTACCCCCGCATATGGGGTATCAGTGTACTCTGGACCACAAGAGTTATTGTGCAATTTGTCCTATTTCTTCTGTTACCCTTGGTAAAATAAAAAACTGGGGGCGACAAAATCATTTTTGTAAAAAAAAAAAGATTTTTTATTTTTACAGCTGTACGTTATAAACTTCTGTGAAGCACTTCGGGGTTCAAAGTGCTCAACACACTTCTAGATAAGTTCCTTGTGGGGTCTATTTTCCAAAATGGGGTCACTTGTGGGGGTTTCCACTGTTTAGGCGCATCAGGGGCTCTCCAAATGCGACATGACGCCCCTAGACCATTCCATCAAAGTCTGCAATCCAAAACGTCACTACTTCCCTTCCGAGCCCAGACGTGCACCCATACAGTAGTTTTCTCCCACATATTGGGTATCAGCGTATTCTGGACAAATTGGACAACAAATTTTGGGGTCCAATTTCTCCTGTTACCCTTGTGAAAATAAAATATTGGGGGCGAAAAAATCATTTTTGTAAAAAAAAAAAGGATTTTTTATTTTTATGGCTGTACGTTATAAACTTATGTGAAGCACTTCGGGGTTCAAAGTGCTCACCACACATCTAGATAAGTTCCCTGTGGGGTCTATTTTCCAAAATGGGGTCACTTGTGGGGGGTTTCCACTGTTTAGGCTCATCTGGGGCACTACAAACGGAACATGACCCCCATCAATGTTTGCATTCCAAAACGTTACTGCTTCCTTTTCAAGCCCTGCCGTGCGTCCAAACAGTTTTCCCCCCCCCCACATATGGGGTATCAGTGTACTCAGGACAAATTGGACAACAACTTTTGGGGTCCAATTTCCTTGGGAAAAATCAAAAATTTGGGACTAAAAAATCATTTTTGTGGAAATTTTTTTTTTTTTTTCATACCCAGGCATTATAAACTTTTGTGAAACACTTTGGGGTTCAAAGTGCTCACAACAGATCTAGATAAGTTCCTTAGGGGGTATAGTTTCCAAAATGGTGTCACTTGTGGGGGTTTCCACTGTTTAGGCGCATCAGGGGCTCTCCAAACACGACATGGCGTCCAATCTCAACTCCAGCCAATTTTAGTTTGAAAAAGTCAAACGGGGCTCCTTCCCTTACGAGCTCTGCCGTGTGCCCAAACAGTGGTTTTCCCCCACATATGGGATATTGACGTACTCAGGAGAAATTGTACAACAACTTTATCTGTCCATTTTCTCCTTTTACCCTTGTGAAAATAAAAAAAAGTTTGTAAAAGATCATTTTTGTGGCTGAAAAGTTAAATATTAATTTTTTCCTCCCACGTTGCTTCAGCTCCTGTGAAGCACCTGAAGGGTTATTAAACTTCTTGAATGTGGTTTTGAGTACCTTGAGGGGTGCAGTTTTTAGAATGGTGTCACTTTTGGGTATTTTCTGCTATATAGACCCGTCAAAGTGACTTCAAATGTGAGGTGGTCCCTAAAAAAATGGCTTTGTAAATTTTGTTGTAAAAATGAGAAATCACTGGTCAACTTTTAACCCTTATAATTTCCTAACAAAAAAAAATTTTGGTTCCAAAATTGTGCTGATGTAAAGTAGACATGTGGGAAATGTTATTTCTTAACTATTTTGTGTGACATATTTCTCTGTTTTAAGGGAAAAAAAATTCAAAGTTTGAAAATTGCAAAATTTTCAAAATTTTTCGCCATATTTGCGGTTTTTTCAAAAATAAACGCAAGTTATATCGAAGAAATTTTACCACTAACGTGAAGTACAATATATCACGAGAAAACAGTCTCAGAATCGCGAAGATCCGTTGAAGCGTTCCAGAGTTATAACCTCATAAAGAGACAGTGGTCAGAATTGTAAAAATTGGCCCGGTCATTAACGTGCAAACCACCCTTGGGGGTGAAGGGGTTAAAAAACCATATACAATAATATAATTTTTTTTCTTTCTCAGATTCCTGGCTACTGGAGAGAGCCTCTCTTCACTCCACTTCCTGCACCGGATTGGTATCTCCACCTTGTCTGGAATTGTTGTGGACACCTGCCGGGCATTGTGGAATGTTCTCTATCCAGAATTTATGCCCCTGCCCACCACAGAAAAGTGTCTAGAAATAGCTGAAAAATTCTGGACAACCTGAAATTTCCCCAACTGTTTGGGAGAGGTTCTCATGGCCATTGCAGATGCAGACTGTATGTTTGTTGCAGTGGACATTGGGGCATTTGGCCGTGGAAATGACTCACAGGCTTTTAAGAACTCGGACATGGGCCGGAGGTTGTATGGAAACCAGTTCAATTTCCCCATGCCACGGCCTCTTCCCCACACCGAAGGTCCGCCACAGCCATTTGTCATGGTTGGGGATGAGGCATTCCAGATGTGCCAACACCTGCTCAAACTCTACTCCAGCCGGGGCTTGGACCACAACAAAAAAATATTTAATTACAGGCTGACCAGGGCCAGAAGAACAGTAGAGTGTGCCTCCGGTATACTTGTTTCCAGATGGTGCATTCTCGGCACAGCCATTCATCTGAAACTGGAAACCGTGGATGAAGTGGTGAAGGCCTTTGTGGTGCTACATAATTTTGTGATGTATAAAGAGCACCCAAACTTTGAACTTGATGATGCAGCTCCTAACCTATTGCCTGAGTTCACTCAGCACCCTCTCAGGTCTTCTGTTGAAGTCTGCCAAATGAGGGACTAATTTGCTACCTACTTCATGTCAGATGTAGGACGGGTGGAATGGCAAAATCAAATGGTGTAAAAAAAGTGTTCTTGTCTGTATGTTAATAAAATACCTGTTTTTATACCTGTAACGAGTGCAGTCTGTGTTTTTACACTCAAATACAATAATCAGCTGGCCAGGTTTATCAGTGAATTCATGATGCTGTGTTTTTTGTGCATCATGAATTTACTAGTAATTCTGACCAGGTGACTATGCATATACACACACAAGTTGTATGACCTTTATCATCTCTCCAGTTTGGGTTCAATTTGCAGCGACGGTGGAGATAAAACAACTAATATTTGTGTCACCTGGCCTGATGTTACAAATACTGATTTGTGGATGCACTAGCATCCGTCACTCTTTATTACATCTGATATACCTGACCATGTGACTATAAATATTATTTGTAGTATCATCACTGTGACTTGATTTTGAACGCAGACTGGAGAGATAATAAAGTTTATACATCTTCTGCAATCCCCAGGCCTGGTGTCATGCTGAAGTGATGACGCCCCAAATAATGCATCCTCACTTCAGAATGTATCACGCCTGGACAGGTGAATGCACATATGAGTTATAAACTGCAGCATTGCTACAGTATGCTTGAAATATATGCAGACTGAAGCGACGCTGCAGGTTAAAACTCATGTGTATTCACCTGCCCAGCTGTGATAGTAATGATACAAGGTCAGGGGATTGTAGATATGGCGTGTATTTTCACATCATCTCCTCAGTTTATTCAACACACACTGAATAGAGGATGTGGTTAATTACAAGGTATATCTAGAATCCCTGGCCTTGTATCACAAAGTGAAATGATGGTAAAAACACACCATACTCATTTAACTTTTTATGATACCTGGCAAGGTAAAATAGATATGCCTTGCACTCAACACCATCCTCTATTCAGTCTGTGCAATATTAGCAGACAGAAGAGACTGGTGGCGAAAATACAAGCCATATATTTGTGTTTTGGACTACACATATCTCCAGGAAAGACACAAGAAACATGTGTCATTCCTGGAGTTATGTGTAGTCAAAAACGCAAAGTGTATGGCGCAGTGTGTGTACGGCGCAGTGTGTGTAGGCGGCGAAAGACACATTAATCAAACAATATTTACTAAAAGCAGAATTGCACATTTATTTTGAAAACAAAAAAAAAAAGATTTTTATCCAGAAGGACGTTTTGGGGGAGATTGTAATACTCTGTGGGTGTGGAGAGGCGAGGAACGGCTGGAAAGGGAGGAAGGAGTTCTAGGGGAAGGGGTGACGAAAGTAGTGGGGGAAGGAAGATCAGGGATGGAAGTAGAGGCAGGTTGAGACACATTAGGAGGAGAGGGGGGATGGACAAACAAAGTATTTTTTTTGCTCTTCTTTGGGGCAGGAGTCCCGTGCATGGACCGACTTCCATGTGACCGCCTTGAGCTGATGGACCGAGGCCTTGAAACATAAAAGAGTGAATGTCGGTCACCCGTCTCATGCTCTGTGGTGGCGGTGCTCAGAGGACGAGAAGTGGTGGTGGTGGTCCTAGGAGGAGAAGTGGTGGCTGTGCTCCGAAAATGGTGCGGAGCAGTGGCAGTGCTCCTAGAAGGAAAAGTGGTGGCTGTTCTCTGAAAATGTTGCGGAGTGGTGGCAGTGCTCCTAGAAGGAGAAGTGGTGGCTGTGCTCCGAAAATGGTACAGAGTGATGGCTGTGCTCCTAGAAGTAGAAGTGGTGGCTGTGCTCCGAAAATGGTGCGGAGTGGTGGCAGTGCTCCTAGAAGGAAAGTGGTGGCTTGCTCCGAAAATGATGTGTAGCGGTGGCAGTGCTATTAGAAGGAGAAGTGGTGGCTGTGCTTCTAAAATGGTGTGTAGTGGTGGCCGTACTCCTAGACAGAGATGTGGCTGTGGTCCTAGGAGGAGAATAGGTGGCGGTGGCCCAAGCAGGTACTGCGGTGGCGGTAGTCCAAGAGCGTGGACCAGTGTCTGTGGTGGTGGTGCTCCAGACAGGAGCAGCGCTTGCCATGGTGGTGGCGACGGTGGAGTATCCAGCAGTACTCGGACTTGTGGTGGTGTAGTGGTGACTCGGAATGCTGGTGGCCATGCAGTGGTATGCAGCAGAAGTCGGTAGTGATGTGTGGCGAGTCAGTGGTGGCACAGTTGGATATGCAACCACTGACTGCTGCACGTACCGATTCTGCTGCATAGCCTGCAAGTAAGCAGTGATGCAGGCCTGCAACACATTCAGCTGTTGCTCAGGACTAAGGTGTTCCGCCATGCCCCTTTCAATTTTACTGAAAAAATGGTGCGCTGGTCTGTTGAGGTTGGCCTCCAGCCGATCAAGGCGCTGGTCGACAGAGTGGAAGCGATGTTCCATGTGGGTAAAACAGCGTTCCATGAGTAAAAAAACGCTTTCCACTCTGTCGGACATCGACTTCATACTGGCATGAAAGGCCTCGCTCAAGTGCATGAACTCGGGCAAGACATTCCTGTCTTTCAGACATTCAGCGTTGAAGCGGTGATCCATATGGGTAAAACCACGTTCCATCAGTGAAAAACTGCTTCCAACTCTGCCTCCAAGCGTCTTGATATTGCCTTGAAAGGACTCGCTCAAGTGAACAAACTCGGGCAAGACATTCCTCTCCAAGGCCCTCTGCCGCTGGCGGGAAGTGCCCGCATAACCAGTGGCAGAGACCTGGGACAGGGGAACACCTGATTGACCAGCTTCCTGGTCACCAGCTGTCCGTGTTGCTGACCTGCAAGTTGCTTCCAGGCTGTCGGATGGCTGGGACGGGTCCGAGGTCGTCCGATGAAGGACCGCTTCAGGGACAGGTTGCATGGTGCTGCTCCAGGTGCTGTGGAAAGAAAATAAAAGCATTACTATAATTCATGTACAAGAAGCATCAGCTGTGGAATAGAAAAGCACTGATTAAAAAAAAAAATTTTTTAAAAACTTACGCTCTGCTGGCAAGGACCAGTCTCAGGAACGCCAACTCACGATAGTAGCGATATTTTTTCTGGTCCTTGCCGCTGAACCACTGCGAACCTGTCCCTCTGCATGAACATCAGTGTTGAAGCAGTCCTTCATCGAGCCCCAACGTGTGCGGACTTTGTTCACTGTTGGAAAAAATATATATATATATATATATATATATATTATACAATGCACTCAGGGCAAAATCTGTCTCATCACACACACATGAGTGAACATGGCAAACAGTCAATGCAGCATAAAAAAGCTATACAATGCACAGTGCAGACACTGTTGAACCAGATGATACTGTTGGGTTTGCCGGTAGAATATATCTACCAGTAAACCCATCAGTGCCATCTGGAACAAGAGTGAATGCAGCATAAGCAATACAATACACAACATAGCAATACAATACACAGGGCAGTCACTGTTGAACCAGATGACACTGTTGGGTTTGCCGGTAGAAGATATCTACCAGTAAACCCATCAGAGCCATTTGGAACAAGAGTGAATGCAGCATAAAAAAGCAATACAATACACCAGTCACTGTTGGATGTTATGAATGTGCTAGAGATGGTTTCTGAGCAGAGGCTCCCTCTGGTGGTTACAGACAGTACTGAACCTTTCAGCGAGGAATGGCAATCTGGGTTCACTGACTGGTCTGATATAAGGGAGGTTCCCTCCCATGATGGTTGCCTGTCCTTTCCTATTTAGTCAGCTTGTGGCCCCAGCGTTTGCTCATTCTATTTTCTGTCTGTGTTCGTGCTTTCTTCTTGTCTAACCGCCATTACATGTTTGGGGGCTTCCTATTTTCTTTAGGGATCTGCTTCGGGGCAGATAGCTTTCATCTTTCTGCCTTTAGGTGTAGTTATCTCTCAGGCTGTGACGAGGCGTCTAGGATCAACGTAGGAACGCTCCACGGCTACCTCTAGTTGTGTGGTTAGTTTAGGAATCTGCAACCCATTAGTTACCAACATCTCAGGTGTTCGGCTGACCGGCTGTTGTTCCTGTCCTCCTCAGCTACCTATCATAACAGTATCACCGGCCAAACTGAAAATTATATAGTACTCACAGAAGGGAAAAATAGTGTGCAAAGAAAAAAGTTGTCAGAGTTGTCAGATTTTTTTTTTTTTCTGTTTGTTGCATTTTTTCCATCTTTTTCTCTGGGTGCTGAGGAGGATTTTTTTTTCTCTCTCAATGGAGTTTGCACAGTTGTCTGGTCGTGTGGATCAGCTTGCCACTTAGGTTCGGAATATTGCTACCTATCTTGCTAGGTTGCTGGTTGTGGAACCTAGGATTCCCATGCCAGATTTGTTTTTGGGGGATCGGGTTAAATTTCTAAATTTCAAAAATAACTGTAAGTTGCTTTTTGCCTTAAAGCCTAAGTCCTCAGGGAACGCAGCACAGCAGGTTCAAATTGTCATCTCTCTCATGCGCGGCGACCCTCAGGATTGGGCTTTTTCCCTGACACCTGGGGATCCTGTTTTGAATGATATTGATGCATTTTTTCTGGCTCTGGGGTTATTGTATGATGAACCTAATGTCACTGATCAAGCTGTAAAAACCTTGTTGGCATTAAATCAGGGTCTTGAAGATGCTGAGTTGTACTGTCAGAAATTCCAAAAGTGGGCAGTCCTGACCAAATGGAATGATGATGCTTTGGAAGCCCTTTTTCGGAAGGGGCTGTCAGAGAATGTAAAGGATGTTATGGTGGGATTCCCTGCTCCCTCTGGTCTTAATGATTCTATGTCATTGGCTATTCAAATTGACAGACGTTTGCGTGAGCACAGAGGTATGCGTGAGAGTGTTGCCTTGTGAGCCAGCTTCTGAGCCCATGCAGTGTGATAGAGTGACTTCTGGGGCACAGCGTCATGAGTTTCGAAAGCGCAATGAGTTATGTTTCTACTGTGGTGACGCCTCTCATGCTATTTCAGTCTGCCCTAAGCGGGGAATGTTATGAATGTGCTAGAGATGGTTTCTGAGCAGAGGCTCCCTCTGGTGGTTACAGACATTACTGAACCTTTCAGCGAGGAGTGGCAATCTGGGTTCACTGACTGGTCTGATATAAGGGAGGTTCCCTCCCATGATGGTTGCCGGTGAGCAATTGTTCTTCTCAATTGTGGTTCCTGGTTCATTTGGAAGTTTGCTGGAGTCTTGCCTGCATCTCCTGCTTTCAGATAAGATATTTTTGCTTTTCTTTTTGTGCTTGCTTTTTGCATTGTTTTCTGCACTTTTTGTGGAGGTCAGCCAGGTCCCTTCCTGGGGCCTGAGCTCCTCACAGTTTATCTGCAGCCACTGTTATTTCCTCATTTGCTTTTTCCCGTTTATTCAGCGGCTGCGGCTTGGTTTTTGTTCACACTGAGATCTGATTTAGTGGGTGGCGAGATTGTGTGATCTCAGTATTTTTGTAATCAGAATTGTTGGATTTTTGTAGGGTTTTCTGGGTTGCAGAAAGTAATCTCTCCTGTCCTATCCTATTTAGTCAGCTTGTGGCCCCAGCGTTTGCTCAGTCTATTTTCTGCCTATGTTTGTATTTTCATCTTGTCTAACTGCCATTATATGTTTGGGGGCTTCCTATTTTCTTTGGGGATCTGCTCTGGGGCAGATAGCTTTCATCTTTCTGCCTTTAGGTGTAGTTATCTCTCAGGCTGTGACGAGGCGTCTAGGATCAACGTAGGAATGCTCCACGGCTACCTCTAGTTGTGTCGTTAGTTTAGGAATCTGCAACCTATCAGTTACCAACATCTCAGGTGTTCGGCTGCCCTGCTGTTGTTCCTGTCCTCTTCAGCTACCGAAACATAACAGTATCACCGGCCAAAACTGAAAATTATATGGTACTCACAGAAGGGAAAAATAGTGTGGAAAGAAAAAAGTTGTCAGAGATTTTTTTTTTTCTGTCTGTTGCATTTTTTCCCTCTTTTTCTCTGGGTGCTGAGGATGATTTTTTTTTTCTCTCAATGGAGTTTGCACAGTTGTCTGGCCGTGTGGATCAGCTTGCCACTGAGGTTCGGAGTATTGCTACCTATCTTGCTGGGTTGCCGGTTGTGGAACCTAGGATTCCCATGCCAGATTTGTTTTTGGGGTATCGGGCTAAATTTCTGAATTTCAAAAATAACTGTAAGTTGTTTTTTGCCTTAAAGCCTAAGTCCTCAGGTAACGCAGCACAGCAGGTTCAAATTGTCATCTCTCTCCTGCGCGGCGATCCTCAGGATTGGGCTTTTTCCCTGACACCTGAGGATCCTGTTTTGAATGATATTGATGCATTTTTTCTGGCTCTGGGGTTATTGTATGATGAACCTAATGTCACTGATCAAGTTGAAAAAACCTTGTTGGCATTAAATCAGGGTCTTGAAGACGCTGAGTTGTACTGTCAGAAATTCCGAAAGTGGGCACTCCTGACCAAATGGAATGATGATGCTTTGGCAGCCCTTTTTCAGAAGGGGCTGTCAGAGAATGTAAAGGATGTTATGGTGGGATTCCCTGCTCCCTCTGGTCTCAATGATTCTATGTCATTGGCTATTCAAATTGACAGACGTTTGCGTGAGCGCAGAGGTATGCGTGAGATAGTGTTGCCTCGTGAGCCAGCTTCTGAGCCCATGCAGTGTGATAGAGTGACTTCTGGGGCTCAGCGTCATGAGTTTCGAAAGCGCAATGGGTTATGTTTCTACTGTGGTGATGCCTCTCATGCTATTTCAGTCTGCCCTAAGCGGGGAAGTGTCAGGGACACCGCACTGCACTTGCTCACTGAGCCAGTGTGTGTGTCCTGAGTGAACAAACTGTGCCCAAAGATACCTGTATAGTAGAAGCGCAGCAGGGAAGACTAGTGTTTCTGTGGAACAGGACCTTCCGCAGCATGTGACTGCTAAGGGGCGGAGCCAGCCACGCGTCTCTCAGAGGCAGCAGTATCAGGTAGAGAATGCTTCAGGCAGAAGGACCTGCAATCACCTGACTACCTAGGGGCGTGGCCTAAGCTCCAGAGAGCTATGAGGTAAAGGAAAACTCCTAGAAGGGTAACTACGAAATAAAGTTACCAAGGGGCATAGACAGAATGGATGGTCAGGATAGCCAGGTCATACACATAGAGGGCGACGAAGTACAAAAGGAGCAGGCAGAGAATAACCAGAACACAGCCAAGGAGTCATACACAGACGGAGCAACGCAGTACAAAAGGGACAGGCAAAACTCGTAACAGGGACACAGCCAAATCAGAACCAGACAGACAAAACGAAGCACAGGCACAACGCACTGACACAAGCACAGGGTCAGACACACTCAGCCAAAGGTCAGAGTATAAACAACAAAGACTGGCTTCACAGTGAGGCTATAAAAAGCCTCCCAGGACCCAGAAAGAGGCCAACCAAGTTAACCCGCGACTACCTGATCCAAGAACCCAGTAAACCATGACAGTACCCCCTTCTTAATGGGGGGCCTCTGGACCCCCAGGTTTCCCAGGATTCCGAGCATGGAATGCCCGAACCAGACGGTGTCACGGTGTGTCGCTACGAAGATCGTCGCGATTGCACAGCCTGACTTCTCACAGCTGAGTTTCTGGTGCTGGGTGTTTTTCAGCAGTGAGGGAGTTAATTCTCCCTCTCTCTGTGCTAGACGAGGCCAGCCTCGCCCAGCTGCAATTAATGCTGCAGTAATGGGATTCCTTCAAATACCTGCCAGTCTGCTAGGGAAGTGTCGGTGAAAGCATTCCTGGCAGACAAACAGAGCGGCTTGTGGTATTTTGGAGTTTGGAGTGAAGTGTACTTTGTGTGTGGTTTTTTCCCTTCCTCGCTTTATTATTTATCTCCTTACCCGTTGGTGTTCCCTCTGTTGTTTTGGTGTAGTTTTGTATGCAAGGTGGTTGTTGATTTTCCCCTTGTACTGTCTCGTTCGTCTAGTACTGTGTGTGGGCTTATATTATCCCGTTCCCTGTTGTTGTGATCGGGGTCCTTCTCGGGACTAGATCACTGAGGTTCAGGGATCCTCAGGAGGTAGGGATTACGCTGGCGGCCTGGACCTCTGTACCTTTAACAGTACCTCCAGGTAGAGGGATTAGTCAGGGCCCCAGCTTAGGGTCAGCTTAGGCCCCTAACCTCCGGTACGCAGAGACAGCGTGACATTTTCACCGACCGACAAAAGATTCTCTCCAGCTACCATGGATCCAGTAGCCAGTCTTGCTCGGCAGTTGCAGAGTTTGTCCATGGAGCTGGCGGACGTTAAGTCCAAGGTTTTGTACCCCCCGGAGCAAGCCGGACCAGAACCTAAAGTAGCTCTCCCTGACAGGTTCACTGGGGGACGGGACAAGTTTTTTGTTTTCCGGGAGGCATGTAAATTGTACTTTCGGCTGCGGCCACAGTCATCGGGGAGTGATGAGCAAAGGGTGGGAATTGTCATCTCGCTCCTACAAGGGGACCCACAATCATGGGCATTCTCTCTTCCCCCGGGCTCCCCGGCTCTCCAGTCAGTGGATAGGTTTTTTGCAGCTCTGGGTCTTGTATATGATGACCCGGATCGGATCTCCCTTGCTGAATCTAAGTTACGTAGGATCCAGCAGGGAGATCGTCCGGCAGAGGAATTCTGTTCGGAGTTCCGTAGGTGGGCCACGGACACCCTGTGGAATGACCCGGCTCTTAGGAGCCAGTTTTGTCAAGGTTTATCTGACAAATTGAAGGATGTGTTGGCACAGTATGACCCTCCCGCGTCACTGGAAGCCGCTATGGCCCTTGCTATTCGTATTGACAGACGGCTTCGGGAGAGGTGCGGGGTAACTCCGCCCCCTGTGATGACTCCACCTTCCTCAAGGGTCCCTTATATGGAGGTTCCCCTGGTCAGTCCAGAGGAGCCTATGCAATTAGGAGGGACATCATTTCGGGGGAGGGGGCCGGCGGGGCGCCACAAAACAGGAAGTTGTTTCTTCTTTGGGAAAAAGGGACATTTTATTGGGGGTGTCCATCCCGTCCTTTGCAGAGTAAAGGGTCGTCGGAAAACTATTGATCCCAGGTTGTGTGGTGGACGGCAATCTGGGAGTAAGTATTTCGTCCCTAAGTTCGTCTCAGTTTCTCGTACCGGCGGAGGTGGTGGTGGGTACGAGAACTGAGAGGATATCTGTTCTTCAGGATAGTGGGGCCGGGGCTAATCTGGTGGACGCTCGGTTTGCCCGGGTTCAAGGTATGCGACTGAGTGTGTTGGCTAAACCCATCCCCATATTCTCGATCGACGCCAGACCTCTCGGTCAGGGAAGTTTTTTGCAAGCTGTGCATAACGTAAAACTTCAAGTGGGGGCGATACATAAAGAACTGTTGTCTTGTTAGTGTTGGAGGGTCTTCCCACTCCTATAGTGTTGGGCCTTCCTTGGTTAACTAAGCATAACCCAGTTATTAATTGGCAATCCAGAGAGATAAGCCAATGGAGTGAATTCTGTAATAAAAACTGCATGAATACGGTCATCGGTGCGGTCACTCCTAGGGTCTTACCTCCATTTCTGGCGGACTTTGAGGATGTATTCTCGGAGAAAGGGTGTCAGGAACTACCTCCTCATCGCGTGTATGACTGTTCTGTAAAACTGCTCCCTGAGGCCAAGTTACCTAAATCTAGGTTGTATAACCTTTCTGGTCCTGAGAGGCAGGTCATGAAGGATTATATTGCTGAAAGTCTGGCTAAGGGGCATATTAGACCTTTATCTTCCCCGGTGGCCGCGGGGTTCTTCTTTGTGAAGAAGAAAGATGGAGGCCTACGCCCTTGCCTGGATTTCCTGAACTTAATCGGAATTACGGTCCCAAGATCCGATCCGCTCCCACTTATTCCCGATCTCTTCAATCAGAATCGTGGGCGCCAAATGGTTCTTTTAAGTTGGGTCTCAGGGGGGCGTACAATCTGATTAGGATGAAGGAGAGGGTGAGTTGAAGACGGCGTTTAAAAACTCCGGGGGGCATTAAAGAGAACCTTTTCATGCCATTCGGTCTGACTAATGCCCCGGCGGTGTTCCAACACTTTGTAAATGACATTTTTTGCCACCTGGTGGGACAGTTTTTTGGTCTATATCGGATGATATCTTAATTAACCTGCCGACTTGTGTCTCATCAGGA
>JARQOD010011301.1:0-23958 GCA_033576555.1 Oophaga sylvatica
ATAGAAAGGTATTTTTCACATTAGGTTAGGGACCCAACAGAATGAGACCACCTTGACGATGGTTGTTGGGCTTTAAAAATTTTTGGGGCCAAAATGTTTATAAAAAGCGTCTCAAATTGTTCCTTTTTATTCCAAAGCCATATTGCTATTCAAAATTTCATATATTCTATGTTTGTCTTTGCTTTATTATGCTTGATGCAGCCTTTTTTGGATGTTTTACATGAGGGTAGCTCCCTTTGGTTTCACCTAGTTCACATTAGTCTGGAAGTGCCATCAGGTTTTTTGTCTTTTAATGTTAGCTTGCTGACCGAGCACTCCGCCCCCACCAGGTGGTGATTTTAATTACACCAGGTCCCTACTTTACCCATAAATGCGGCATTATGACAGAGGTGCATATTCACCCAGAAATTCAGTACAGCCAAATAAGGTATTTCACATTAGGTTGGGACCCAACAGAATTGAACCACCTTAGATGGTTGTTGGGCTTTAAAATGTTTGGCCAAATGTTTATACTAAGCGCTCAAATTGTTCCTTAATCCAAAGCCATAGCATTCAAATTTCATAATTCTAGTTGTCATGCTTAGTAGCTTGTTGCAGCCTTTTTTTGGATGTTTTACTGAGGGTAGCTCCCTTGGTTTCCCACCAGTTTCATTAGTTGGAAGTGCCATCAGGTTTTTTGTCTTTTAATGTTAGCTTTTGCCGAGCACTTCCGCCCCCACCAGGGGTGATTTTAATTACACCAGGTCCCCTTTTCCCATAAATGCGGCATTACTGACAGAGGTGCATATTCCCACCAAAAATTCAATATCAGCCTAATAGAGGTAATGTTCACATTAGGTTAGGGCCCAACAAAAAGGGAACCCACCTTGACGATGGTTGTTGGGCTTTAAAATTTTTGGGGCCAAAGTTTAACTAAGCGTCTCAAATTGTTCCTTTTACCAAAGCCATTTGTATTCAAAATTTCAATATTCTATGTTGTCATGCTTTAGTCTTGAGTCGCCTTTTTTTGATGTTTTACTGAGGTAGCTCCCTTTGGTTTTCACCTAGTTCACATTATCTGGAAGTCCAGTCAGTTTTTTTGTCTTTTGAATGTTAGTTGCTACCAGCACCCCGCCCCCACCAGTGGTTGTTTTTAAAATAACCCGGTCCCTACTTTACCCAAAATGCAGGCATAATGACAAAGGTGCATATTCACCCAAAATTCAGATATCAGCCTAAAGGTAGTTCCATTAGGTTAGGGGACCCAAAGAATTGAACCACCTTGACATGGTTGTTGGGCTTTAAAATGTTTTCCAAATGTTTATACAAGCGTTCAGATTGTTCCTTATATTCCAAACCATATTGCTATTCAAAATTTCATAATTCTATGTTGTCATCAGTTTGCTTATGCAGCCTTTTTTGGATGTTTTACTGGGGACCCCTTTGGTTTCACCATTTCACATTAGTTGGAAGTGCCATCAGGTTTTTTGTCTTTTGATTTGAACATGCTTGAAAAAGACCTGCTAGGTCGAAAACGCGCATTTATATGGGCGGGTTAAAGCTTTTTGAAAATTTATTCACCTGGATGGGCGCTGTTTCTTCTATTCAATTCATTACTGTCCCAAGAAGGTTCCTTCGCTTGAGCGAGCGCCCCAATGCATTATGCTGCATCCACCGCTTTTTAGGATTCCATGACCGGGAGTACGTGCACCGTTGTGGAACAGGAAAAACCACGGAAATAGGGGGGATCTAGAACCGCCTGACTTTCTCATATACGGTATGACGGCCGCTACTGTCGGGCCCGATGGGGAAATGCTTTTTTAAGTAAACCGACATTGAATGCGAGAAGAAAAAAGGGAGAATGAAAGAAGGAGATTGATTTCTCTTAATTACATGTTATGACTTTACCGAGTTTTATAAAGGACGGAGGATTCCACGGGGACCCGCCACATTCAGACCGACGTTATTGCCGGATAATCAAATTTTGTGCGAAATTGAATTAATTCCAAAAATATGCCTTGAATTTTATTAAATATTGAATTTTTGAAGAAGGAAAGGAAATTGTTAAGAAGAATATCGAGGAGGGGAGGTTTATTAAACTCAAAATTTACAGCACAAGAATGGGGCGTCAGAAAAAGGGTGGGAGAACCTGACTAAGTTCAGGGTGAAATTGAATCCACTAAAGAAACAAAGTGGTTCCGTATGTGGAGGATTAAAGCGGGACATGTCTTTTCTGGCAGAAAGGGACTATTTTTTTTTCCTCCCTAATCGCAGGGAAGTTACGCCACCTCGACGCGAAGGAGACCCCGGCAAAAACACCCACATTTGGTTTCACAACAGCGTCTGAATCAACCGTGACTCAAGTAAAGGTAAGCCATGGATCAAGTTTTTTTAGGTGTTGAAAATCTGGCAGGACACCTCAGGAGACTGGCCGGAGGGTGCCGTAAACCAGGAGGCAGGGCGGTTCCCGGATCAAAGGGGCCGACCGAACAAGCGGACACCTATATGGGGGAAAACAGAGGGACAATAATACCAATGAATTGGTGGTAAATATTCTTCAATTGTTTACTGATAGAACTTAATGTGTTATCCAAGGGTTTAACATTTTGTCCGTCCAATAGGCCAACTGGTTTGAAATTGAAGGTGATCTGCAGACCTTCTTTGAAGGCTTAAGTTTCCTCTGTATTTTTCTATAAAATTCCAAAACCCCTTTTGGGGAAGAGGGCATTCTGGACCTTTTTTTCCTTACAAGGTTTGGTCATAAACAAGACACTTTTCAGCCACCACATAAAAATATTTTTAGAATCTACATGGAGTTGGTCCGCAAGGATATTGAATATTTGAAGAGGAGTTTAGATCACCTATTGTACAAAATTTAACTTCGGCGAGAGAAAGGCTGTAAGATTTGTCCATAACACCAGATCACGATCAAAAACCGATAAGGGGGGGCGGTGTGTCATATAGTTTAAATACAACAGAAAAAGGACAATAGGGGAGGATGTAAATGTATTGAAGGAACATTAACCCACCCCAGGTTTTGAATGATTTGCGGCTTCTGGTGCAGGAACATTTGGCGGTCTGAAGACTCGAAATTAGCCGAGTTTTGATTGTGGATATCCTATATTCCCAATCCTGTACACTTTGCCTAAATACATAAGGATCGGAGAACCCCCTGGAGACCGTTGTCCTGGGAGGGGTTCTCTCTTTATAAAGGGGCAAGCTTTAGACGGTATTACGTCCCCTTTGCGTTTCCACAGATTCCTTTTATAAAGATACATGATTTTTTGGATAAAATTAGTAAGTGGATGGACGGATTCCACCATTTTGGCTTCATTGTGTTGTATCCTTATTCACATCGATTGAACAATAAGGGCAGAGGCAGTTTCATGTTTGCTTTCGGGCTCGCTGGCCAAATGTACACAGCTTGTTTCTGACGCTGCTTGATTCATCCTCAGGAGGAATTATTTCCTCTTTGGGGATGAACTTTTTGCAGCGTCGTGGTACCGCCATGGGGTCCAACGTGGCCCCCGTTGAAAATCTTTATGCGGTATTCGAGAACGGTTTGTGACGTTCCATCCTGGGCCCATGTCAGAGCCTGGTGGGTTATATGATGAATTTTTTTGGTGTGGGGGGGCCCCACTGGGGAAAAGAATTGTCGGGAATTTCAATGGAGCTTTTAACAGATTTACCCCAAGAAAAGTTCACTTTGACACACTCCACGTCCAAATACAGTTTTGGGTACTTTGGTGTACAAAGAAGGTTATAGGCTGGGTACTGAATTTTCATAAAACCTACTGATAGAAATGATTGTTTTGCTTTGAGAGTAACATCCGAAAAATGTAAGTTCTTTACCATGGATCAATTGTTGAGGGTGCGGAGGATAGTGGCAGAGAGGATATGGTTGATATTAGACTGGAAGAAATGTGAGGAAATTTTTTCAGAGGATATCCTGTGAAGAATTTATAATCCAAAGAAAGGCATTGAACTTCCCGTGAGGAACACGGGGGACAAACCCAAAAAAACAGGTAAACGATTCCCTTTGTTTCCACATTAATCCTGGTAACCCATTGGTTGGTTTTGAAGAAGCATTGTTCTGTTGCGGCAAGGACTGGCATCAGTCCCGAATTTGAATCTCCCCCTCATATCAAAAAGAAGGGGTCGAAAAACCTGAAAGTAGATTGGTTAAATTGTTCTGGGCCCTGTTAAACTATCTAAAAAGGGGACTCTCAGCGCACCACGCGGGAATTTCCCATGTCCTTGGATGCGCCTGTTGAAAATCTATTAAAAGGGGTGATTGTTTTTATCACCCTCTTTACTGGAAAGAAATTTTTTGCTCAAAAATAGATATACCTGTATTCTATTTGTGTAAATAGAAGTTGCCCTGTGGGTTAGTTTCGTGGAAGACGACTATGGGGAAAACCTGGATTTAGTAAACAAAAAGACCACAGGACAGGACTAACGAATTGCCTATACCAAAACATTTTTAGAAAGTAAACATTCGTGAACCAATTGAGGTTCAGGTCATAGTATGTGCCTGTTCTTAGGAGAGGGGGGATGGTTAAAGATATGAAAAAGAAAAGGGGAATGAAAGGACTACACTCTGGATTCATTGCAACCAGGGGTTAAATTTAATTTTTAATCAACAGTCTTATAAAGAAGGGGTATTAAACCCCTTCCTAATGAAGCTCTTTGGTATACAAGACTACGAACAATTGATGATAATAATTTTTTTTGTTTATTAATTTTTTCTGGTCATTATTGTTTTTAATTTTTTTTCTTTTTTTATTTTAGGTTTTGTGACGGTGGCCAAAGGAGTGGTAACAACTTCTTTTGTAGAAATTTTTTTAGATAGAAAATTGTTTTGTTGTTTGCTCCTTCGTCCCTCGATTACTTTGTTTTTTTCTATGCAAGAAAAAACATGATTGTATTGTGTTTTATTGTCTTGTCCTATAACCTAGGTGGGGTGCCATAGTGACGCCCTCCCCCTGGTGACCGGCAGGGCATTATGATTGGGTGGTGGGCGCTGCTGTCACAGGTTGTGGCTGCGGCATGTTATGCGGCCCTCTCTGATACGCTGTGCTCCCTAGTCTGGTTTTGCTTTGGCTGATCATGTGATGGGGCGTGGTTTCCGGGATAGGAAAACTGGATTCGGCTTGGTTAACAAAAGCGGGCTTGAAGGTAGTTCACCGATTAATCTAGTGACATATACCTGATTGGCTGGATGCTTTTCACGCCCTATGGGGTTGGTGGTGATTGGGAAAATTGTATCGCATGGACATGAAGTTGGGACATGTGAGACCTGGAGGTCGTTACAACATAGGATCAACAACAAAGAATTATGGAAGTGCTAGATATGCGATCCTTTGTGTTTATACTGTTTTTCAATTTCTTTGAATGGATATGATTATCTATATTACATTATAACTAAATTTATATTTATGTAAAAGATTGGATATATTTAATAATTTATAAGTGGGCTGTAACCTTTTGTTCGTTTTGGGGGTTTTGTACCACCATACTATTTAAGGCCAGCCTGGTTGATTGAAACATCTTGAAAAAGACCTGTTATGGGCGAAACTCCGCATTTTTTGGGCGGATTAAACTTTTTGAAATTATTTCACCTGGATGGAGCCGTTTCTTCATTGCAATTGACCCAAGTGATGGGTGCTCAATATGGAAACTGCTGCTGGTACCAACCTATTGCAGGGAATACCGCGGAACACTGTCGCACCATACAACACCACCTAAACGCCAAACACACCACACACACACTCACACACTCCACACCCACCACGCACCCCTCTTTGATGGCCACCACTGGAACCCGTCGGACGCGCCGCGCGAATTCCACGCAGGCCATAACATTAGCCTGACCGGCGGCAGATGATGATTGTCTAGAAGGCAAGGAAGCCGGGCACATTAAAAGGGGTTTTCCACAAACAAAGTTCAATTTTAAAAATTTTTGTGTCTGACCGTGTACAGAGCATAACCACATCTTCTGGGAGGGGAGGAAGCAAAAAACAATTATGACATTACAGCAGGGGATCACAGAGGATTCATTTTGTGAGGTAAAATAATTCACTGATTTTTTTTAAAAACAAATTTTAAACCTCACAAAAGTTCCTCTGCAATCTCCTGCGTAATGTCAGTATGGTCTTTTGCCTCCCCCTTGACCAGGACTTGGTTTTTCTGTACTGGCAGACACAGGGGTGAAAGAGACAGAGCCAGGGGGAGAAAGCAGAGTGATTATTACACTGCCCGCCAGTGAAGGGGAGGATTTCTTGTAGCTTATTGCGATGTACAACTGCTTGTGCAAGTGCTTTTAAAACCCCATCACCTACACGCATAATACTTTTATTCTTTTTTTTCTGCACAGTTCCCGAGCGTTTCATTTTTCCCCCAACACCGTTAGAGCTTAGGCTCCCACATTACCGGTTTACCGGTGGTACACAGACAAAACTGCTGCTACTGTGTTGACTCCGGAAAATATCGGAGTTTTAAAATTTTTCCCAAATCAGATACAGCTGGTATCTTCTGTACTCCGTTTTCTGCATTTGTAAAACGGTCAAATCCATACTGACCAACGTCTGTTGTGTGACTCCGGAAAAAAAACGGAGATTTAAAATTACCGCAACATAAACAGCGACGCTACGATACAGTACACTTTTTTGCTTTTCATATCTGGTCTAACACCATACTGTGCCTGTGAGCGCTGTGTGTTACCCTAAATTATCGGAGATTTAAAATTACCCAACACTTATACAGCTGGACGAACTGAACCATTACCCTTTTTCTACTTTTATATTCGGTCTAATCCATACGAGCCTGGAGATCGTGTCGTTACTCCGCAAATAAATACAGAATTAAATGTTTCACCTTCCGTATACAGCTGAGCTTCTAAAGTACCATATATTGCTGGTTTTTTGGTAATTTTCACCAAACAAAAGAAGTACGGTGGAAGAGGAGGCCCGGACGGGGGGGGTGGGGGGCCAGCTGGTCTATGGTGGTGGGGTTGCATCTCGGTATGCCAAAACACAAAAGCACCTAAGGCGTGGTATTGAGCCTGCATATCGTCTGCTCCAAAGGCCTGGAAGGGCTCCCTTTTCTGGGGTAGGTAAACATTTTAAAGCCGGAGCCAGAACAGTTTTTGCTTACATTCCGAAACAGCCTCCCCTATCGCCTCCCCTTCTGAAATTTTTAAAAAACCCCAACACGAGTCTCCATGCAGGCTTCTGGTCAGGAACAAAACCCCCTTTTCCCTTTTGTCCTTCACCACCACCAAAATTGAAGGATGCAGCAGGCCCCCACTTCTGATTACTCCTGGAGCTCTTTTCACATACCTCCTGGTTACAAGCAAATCCTGAATTTCCCCAACCAAGATAATCTGACATGGAGTGCACTGATGTACAGCCATGCAGATGATTCTGCTGGGAATTCAATCAAGCACTACATTGCCCTCGCGTCTACTGAGCCAGAATGTGACCCGATGAAACTCAGGTGCCCCTTCCCGCAACCCATTTCACGGTGACACAGAGGAAGGACAATAAAATTGAAGAGGAGAATGGAACCAGTTGTTGACCCGGATTGGCATCCCCCGCGGGGGAAAAGGGTGCCCCCGGCAATAACTCGAAAGGAGGATTCCGCAGCAGGATCAACTCGCGCGGGGTTAACTGGCAGGCCCTATACCAAAACCATGTTAAAAACGCTTGGCCTGACGGTCAAATTAGCACAGCGGCAACCCTGAAAAAATTTATCCCATAGTAGGAAGAGTGCAGTGTGGCACTTTTTTGACCAAAATCCATTGAGAGGCAAAGGTTATCTGTAAGAAGTGCGGAAGACCTTGGCCGGGAAAAAATTCAGAAATTTGAATACCAGTTTGCAGCTTAGACATTAATGAAAAAGCACTTGCAACTTGAGCTACAAAACCCAGGTAGCCGTGCCCTGCCCCGACTAAGTTAGCCCAAAGCTCCATCGCTTCCCCCACTTAAGCCCCCGGTTTAGAACACCACCACAAAAATGTTGAAGTGTCACGCAACCAAAGCATCAGGAAACACAATGTTTTGCAACGAAAGACTGAAACGCCATCACCACCACCACCACACCATCACCATCCAACCCCTCCAGTCCATCTGTCCACGCTGTTCCCCAAAGACTCTAAGCCACCACCTACCAATCACTCTGGAGTAACAAGAAAGTCTCATCCTCTATCCGCGAAACGGCTTTGAACGCCACATTGCCAAACGATCTCTTAGAATGATGCCCTTCCGTTTTTTTAAAGCGCAGCGCTCCCGAGACCTAATGGCCTACCTGTCCCCGCTATGACCTACCCAGAGCCACTTTTTTTCTGGAAAAGGCTATCCCGCCCCCACCTGCAGTGGGACCGCATTGCCATCACTCAACAATCTTGAGTAAAATTCACCTCACAACAGATGCATGGGCCAGTAGGCATGGCCAGGGCTGTTACGGTCCATCCTGCGCACTGGGTTAATGTGGTGGATGCAGGTCCCAGAGGACAGCGGCGGTGGGACATGTGCCTACCCCCGTTGGCAACATTGGCTTGGGTTCGACCCCCCCTTCTCCTCCTCCTCCCCTAAGCGAAAGCTCGTCGAGAGAGGCGTCGCACAAGCACTCCATCCGCACTGCCAGGGTTGCACCGAGGTCCCAGTATGAACGCTAATGGGAGTGTACAGGCGTTTTAAAAATTGATGTCTTTGGGCAACAAAACACACCCGGAGATTATGGCCGACTGCTTGCAGCACGAAACTGAGTCATGGCTGGGCTTCTACATCTTGGCCAGGCAAGGTAGTCATGATAACGGCCAAAATTTTGTGGTGCCCATACCCGGCAAAACTCGACACAACCTTCCCAGCTCACACCTTGAACCTGTTGGGCGAGCTTCATAAATAATTTCCGGAGTTAAAACCCTGCTCCATAGAGTGTGAAGACGTGCTCTCCCTCCATCGCTAGCCCTAGACTCCAGTCGTAGCAAGGCTGCAGCAATCTCTCCACCTGCCCAAGCACCGCCTAATCTAGACCATTGCAACAAGGGAACCCACCATGCACATAGTTGAAGGCTTTTTCGAACAGGGAAGCTGTAATTGTTGTGAATGTTTTAGAAAGAATTCCGACGAAGCTCCCTTGGTGGTTTACAAACAGTACTGAACCATTCAATGAGGTGGCAATCGAATCACAGACTCTGGATATGGGAGGTTTCCCCCTCATGGTTGCTGGGATCAATTGTTCTTGTCTCAACGTTGTTTCCGTTCACTTGGAAGCTTCGAGTCTTGCTTCTTTCCTGCTCTCAATAAGTATTTTCGTTTTTTTTTTGTGCTTGCATTTGCTTATTTCTCTGATTTCTGTGAGGTTGGCCAGGTTCCCCCCCCGGGGTTGGGCTCCTTCGGTTCCCTGGAGCCACGTGTTTTTTCATTTGCCTTTTCCGTTTTTTCATGGCTGCGGCTTAATTTTGTTAACCAAAAAATAATTTAGGTGTAGAGGTCGTGTGACTCAGGTGTTTTTGCAATTTACGTTGGCTTTTTTAGGGTTTTTTTTTTTTGGATTGCATACCTTTTCAATCCTTTTATGTCCCAATTGGACAACGCGTTTGCTCATCTATTTTCGTCTGTTCTGTATTTCCTCTTGTCTAACCGCCATTACATTTTGGGGGCTTCTATGTTCTTGGGGATCTGCTCCGGGGCAATAATTTCCCTTTTCTACTTTAGTTAGTTAACCTCTCAGGCTGTGACAGGCGTCTAGGTCCCAACGTGGAAGCTCCCGGCTGCCTTTAGTTGGGTGGTTAGTCAGGGTACTGCAATCCAGTTATTCAACTTCTCTGGTTGTATTGCCGTTTTTGCCTGCTCTCCCAGCTACCAAAACATAACGTATACCGCCCAACTGAAAATTTATGGTACTCACAGAAGGGAAAATAGTGTGGAAAAAAAAGGTTTCAAATTTTTTTTTTCTGTTTGTTGCATTTTTTTCCCCCTTTTTTCTCGGGGCTGAGGAGGGATTTTTTTTTTCTGAATGGATTTTGCACAGTTGTCTGCCTGTATCAGCTTGCCACGAGGTTTGGAGTATTGCACCTACTTGCTTAGGTTGCCTTGGGAACCCGGACCCCCTGCCAGATTTGTTTTTTTTGGGGGGTCGAGCTAAATTTCGAATTTCAAAAAAACGTAAAGTTTTTTTTGCCTTAAAACTAAGTCCCAGGGAACCAGCACAGCAGGTTCAAATTGTATCACTTCCTCACGGCGATCCCAGATTGGGTTTTTCCCTGAACCGGGGACCCTGTTTTGAGTAAGTTGATGCTTTTTTTTTGGCTCTGGGGTTTTTTTTGTACGTGAACAATGTCCCTGATCAAGCAAAAAACCTTGTTGGCATAAATCAGGGGCTTGAAACGCGATTGTACTGTCAAAATTCCAAAGTGGCAGTCCTGACCAAAGGAAGTCATGCTTTGGCACCCTTTTTCGGAAGGGCGTAGAGAATGTAAAAAGTTTTTTGGTGGGTTTTCCCTGCCCGCCCGGCTCAATGATTCTATGTCATTAGGATTCAATTTGCCAGCTTTGCGTGAGCATAGAATATGCGTGGAATATGTTGCCTTGTGAACCACTTCTGAACCCAGCAGTGTGATAAGGGCTTTTGGGCACGCATCAAGGTTTGAAAACGCAATGGGTTATGTTTCTACTGTTGTGATGCCTCTCATGCTATTTCGTTGCCTAAGCGGGAAAGACTTTGCAGCTCAGTTGCTTTGGTATGTTCAGACTAAATTTTTCTTTGACTGTTACCCCTGATTTGTCCCTGTCCACATTTTCTTCAATTTTGTTGATTCGGGAGCAGCATTAACCTAGGATTTTTTTTTTTGCTAAACTTTGTTTCCCTTGAACCCCACGGAAGTCTTTCCCCTACTGGGGATTGATTCTACCCCTTTGGCTGGAATAAACCCCAGTTCTCTACTCGGTGATAAAGGGTTAACTGATCACGGGGAAGTTGCAAAATTTTTGGTGCTGTATAATCCATACAATTATTGTACTAGGTTTCCCTTGGTTGCATCTCATAATCCGTTTTGGAGGAAACGTGCCCCGTAACCAGTTGGGGTGCCAATTTGTTAATTGCCAACACTCCTTTTTTTCTGCCCTCCCCAGGCTCAAGATGTTTCCTACTTTTTGACTAATTTTTTTCTGATGTGTTTAGCGAAATAATCTGCATTCTTGCCCCCCCATGTAGCTATTGACTTCGCTATTGAATTAGTGCCTGGAAATAAATTCCCCAAAAATCGCCTTTTTAACTTGTCGTACCTAACAAGATCTATGTGGCTTTATAAGGATCATTGGGAAGGGTCAATCAAACCCCATCCCTTCACCCTTGGGGGCCGGTTTTTTCTTTGTGCCAAAAAGGATGGTTCATTAAGGCCGTGTTTGATTATCACTCTTGAACAATACACTGGGAAATATCAATATCCGTTACCCTTATTTCACCTGTTTTCCAGGAAAAAAGTCTACTGGTTACCAAGCTTGACCTCAGGGGGCATATAACCTTATCGCATTAACAGGGATGAATGGAAGACGGGTTTAATACCCCACAGGGGCCTTTTTGATACCTAGATGCCCTTTGGGCTCACTAAGCTCCTTCCGCTTCCAGTCCCTTCATGAATGACTTTTCAGGGATTTTGTGGGATAAATTTCTGATTTTTTTATTTGGATGATATCTTGATTTTTTTCCAATGACTGGGACTCTATGTGAAACTTTTTGGACTGGTTCCAGTTTTGAGAGAGAATGCTCGTAGTGGGATCAAAGTGTCTTTTGGCGTCAGAGGTCCATTTCTGGGATTCATTTTGTCTCCATTGTTTTGAAATGGACCCGGTCAAGGTTCAGGCCATCTTGATTGGCCAACCTACTTCTTTAAAAAGGCTCTTCAGAGATTTGGGTTTTGAAAAATTTTTTTTATCTTAAATTTATGTAATTTCTCTGTTATGTTAAACCATTGAAAATTTTTGACCAAAAAGGGTTTGGTGGGAATTGGCCTCCGAGGCGTCCTTCGTTTCAGGAACTTAAACGAGATTCACTTCTGCTCCTGTTTTAAAACGGCAGCATGATTTTCCCGCCATTTCGGTGGAGGTTTATGCCTCTGAATTGGGTAGGTGCCGTTTTGCCCCAAAAGGGGATCCTGAATGCAAAAAGTAACCCTTGTGCTTTTTTCTCCGAAAATTTTTCCAACTGAACGTAATTATGACGTTTAAGTGTTGAGCATCCGATACCGCAAGTATCGGGTACCCGAATCGCTGTATCGGAATTCCAAACTTTAGTTCCGATTTTTTCCTTATCGTAACCGGAATCGGAAGTTCCCAAATTCTTTTGAGAGGCACTGTGATTTTGTCACCAATGAGTAAATCCTCAAGTGGGGACATCCTTACTGTCGGTCTCTTAACTAATGGCATGGGTGATTGGCTGTGAAATGATGTCAGAATGACTAAAAAAGGGGGCCGCCGCCATTTTAGCGTCACGTGCTGTGAACCGTTAGGCAAACCTGCTCTGCTGACTCAAGGGACAGTTAGAGATTGCATTTGTTACTGTGCTTTAGGCAGGCTAGTTTACCAACCGCTGTGTAAAGCTTCCTTTTGCCTTGCAGTGTTGTTTTAAACAGCTCTGTTCAAGGGTGTGGGAAGTGCAGGTGACCTGCAGTTGCTCGCATCCAACCGTTGTAGGCATCTGAGTTCATCTGTGACTTTTTTTTTTTTTTTTTGTGGGGAATGGGTGCAGCTCCATTCAATTGAAATTAACATAACTATTAGTGTGACGCGCTTCCATCCGTTTTCAATACATTGTGCAAACCACATGAAGTACAAAAGGACCTTTCACAGCTATGAACAGTTGGGGCAGTGTTCACTGTATTGTGAGGTTTTCATTTTTTGAGTGCAGATAACGCTCCAGTTATTCTTCAACCACTGCTGGTTGTAGTCTGCGAGCGGGGGTCACTGCCTCATCCTTACTTTTTCTCTAATTGGTGCTGCTCCATTATATTTGAAAAAAATCTAATCTATTATGTGACGCCTTCCACGATACAATACATGGTTTGCAAACACATAGAAGTACACAAAGGGGCCTTTTCCAGCTACTGAACGTTGTGTGCGTGTTCATGTAGTCTTAGGTTTTCATTTTTGAGTGCAGTTACGCTCCAGTTTTCTTCAACCACTGCTGGTTTATTCTGAGGGTTCACGCCCAACCTTCACATTTTTCTTAATTGGTGGGGCTCCATTTATATTTGAAAAAAATCTATCTATTTGTGACGCCTTCCATCCGTATACAATACATTGGTTGCAAACACTTAGAAGACACAAAGGGGCCTTTACAGCACTGAACATTGTCTGCAGTGTTCACTGTAGTCTTGAGCTTTTAATTTTT
Source organism: Oophaga sylvatica (assembly GCA_033576555.1). NCBI lineage: Eukaryota > Metazoa > Chordata > Amphibia > Anura > Dendrobatidae > Oophaga > Oophaga sylvatica. Next base: position 13,372 of record JARQOD010011301.1, read on the forward strand.
TGAGGCAGATTACGCTCCTTTTGTTCTTCAATCATGCTGTTTAGTCTGCTGAGGGGTCACGCCTCATCCTTCCACATTTTCACTATTTGGTGTGCTCCCATTCTTTTTAAAAAAATCTAATCTATTGTGTGACCGGCTTCCATCCGATCAATACATTGGGGGGTTCAAACATATAGAAGTACAGAAAGACCTTTCACCAGCATGAACATTGGGCGTGTTCAACTATTCCTGTAGGTTTTCATTTTTTTTGGTGCAGATCACGCCCATTAGTTCTTCAACCACGCTGGTTGTAGTCTGCTGAGCGTGTGTCACTGCCTCATCTTCACATTTTTCTCTTAAATTGGTGCGCTCCATTATATTTGAAAAAAATCAATCTATTAGTGTGACCCTTCCAACCGTATCAATCATTGGTTGCAAACGCTATAAAAGTCACAAAGGGGCCTTTCACAAACGAACATTTTCTCATGTTACTGTAGTCGTGAGTTTTCATTTTTGAGTGCAGATTCGCCCAGTTAGTTCTTCAACCACTGCTGGTTGTAGCGCTGAGCTGTGTCCACTGCCACCTTCACATTTTTCCACTAATTGGTGCTGCTTTCCATTCATTTAAAAAAAAACTAATCTATTATTTTGACGCCTTCCACCGTATACAATACATTTGGTTCAAACACTAGAAGTACAAAGGAGCCTTTCACAGTATAACAGTTGTGTGCGGGTTTCACTGGCGTGAGGTTTTCATTTTTTGATGCAGATCACGCTCCATTTAGTTTTCTTTACCAGCTGGTTTGTCGCTGAGCGTGTGTCACTGCCCATCCTTCAATTTTCTTAATTGGTGCTGCCCATTATTTTTTTAAAAAAAAATCTAATCTATTAGTGGACGCGCTTCCATCCTTTTAAACAATACATTGGTTGCAAACACATAAAGTACACAAAGGGCCTTTTTCACAGCTACGAACGTTGCTCATGTTCACTGTAGTCTTGACTTTTATTTTTTTGAGTCAAATTACGCTCCATTTTCTTCAACCACTCTGGTTGTATCTGCTGGCGTGTGTCACTCTTCTCCTTCCTTTTTCTCTAATTGGTGTTTTGCTCCTTATATTTGAAAAAAATCTAATCTATTTTGGACGCGCTTCCACCTATACAATAATTGGTTGCAAACACTATAGAGTACACAAAGGGGCCTTTCACAGCTACGAACAGTTGTCTGCAGTGTTCACGTAGTCTTGAGCTTTTCTTTTTTTTGAGTGCAGATTACCTCCAGTTATTTTCTTCAACCACTGCGGTTGTAGTCTGCTGAGGTGTGCATGCCTCATCCTTCACATTTTTCTCTAATTGGTGCGCTCCATTTAATTTGAAAAAATCAATTATAAGTGTGACGCGCTTCCTCCTAAACAATACATTGGTTCAAACACTATAGAAGTACACAAAGGGCCTTTCACAGCAAGAACAGTTGTCTGCAGTGTTCATGCAGTCTCTGGGAATAACCACACTTAGGCCTTATTAACTTTTCTGACTTTCTTTATCAATTACCAAGAGAAGAAGCAGGAGTAAGGCAGTGGTCGTGGCCGTGGAGTTTTCAGCAGGGAGAGGACGGGGGGATTCTGGGCTGCTGCCGCACCCAGTGACACGCATCCACCAGTTTTCCCCCTAGCGTCCTTTATGCGCACTTTTGTAGGAGCTCGGCTACCCCCCTGGCGGGAAGAACAAATTGAAGCCGTTATTGGTTTGATGCAGCCAAGCATCGATTCAATTGCTTCCACTCCCCAGGGGCCACAGCCTGTTGAAAAACCATTGTCTCTTCACCGCCTGCCAAATTGCCCAGGCAGTCAGAGAGCTTTAAAGGAGCCAGTGGTCTCTCTTCTGTTCTCAGAATCTGGGGCTTGCAAACAGGGCCCAGCCAAGCAGCATCTGGAAAGGTGAAGAAGAGGCAGTATGCAGTGATGCGCAACAACTTTTTTTATGTTTCGGTATAGGGTTCAGGTAAAAAGGCAATACACCAAGCATTTAACTATGGGATTGCAGTACCCTACTAACCACCACAAAGAGGAGCCCGTGGAGCGTTCCTCGTTGGTCCCCAGGACCCCGTCACAGCCTGAGAAACAACAACATAAAGATAGAAATAGGAAAGCTTCTGCCCCAGCGAACCCAAAGAAAATAGAAACCCCCCAAAAATGTAATGGCGGTTAGAAAGAGGAAAACTGACCAGAAAGGGGAAAAAAAATGAGCAAACCGGCGGGGCCCAAATACTAAATAGAAAAGGACAGGAAGGTTTTCTGCAATCCCAGAAAAACCCGAAAAACACCACTCTACTAATTTCAAAATCCCTAGACACACGACCTCTACCACCTAAATTAGTCTCTGGTGTAACAAAACAAAACACAGCCACTGAAAAAACGGGAAAAAGCAAAAGAAAAAACTCTGGGGTGACTAAATTGAAAAGGCAGAAGCCCCCGGAGGGACCCAGAAGGCCCCCAAAGAAGTGCAGGCAAATGCAAAAATTTAGCAACAACCAAAAGAAGAAAAACTTATCTGGTAGCAGAGATGAGACACACCACAGGCACGGGAAACTGGAATGAAGGATCAGACCAGAACAATTATCCCCAACCCTGATGGAAAATGACTCCCTAATAAACCAGTCAGTAAACCTTTCCCATCCTCACAACTTCAAGTACCGCTTGTAACCACCAGGGGACCCTGCCCAGAATCATCTCAAACCCATTCACAACAGTACCCCCCCTTAGGAGGGTCACCGAACCCTCATTTGAGCAACCAGTCGGTCGGATAGTTCTATGATAAGCCGGTAAGTCTCCTAGCATGGGCCAAGCAAACACCCAGAATGCTTCCTGCCATAACCTCCCCCATTAAACCAAATACTGGAGTCTTCGTCTAAAAACAGAATCCAATATTTTCTCAACCACATACTCCAGATTGCCCTCAACCAAAACAGGTCAGGAGCACATACAGAACCACTGGCTCAACAAACCTTCAACAAGGACTTGTGGAACACGTTTGGATCTAAATGTCCCGGAAAAGAAAACAACGAAAAAAACAGGATTAATAATCTCCTTACTTATAAGGTCCAATGAACCTGGCTTAAATTAGGAGATCTACTCCATAGGAATTTCTTTAGGACAACCGACCAAGTCCCCCACTTTAAAACCGAGGACCACAACCTATGCCGTTACAAACCGCTGGGCCTTCTCCTAAAGGGACAAACCCTCCACACCTGGCCAAATCGTTGCATACCTCAAAAACAGAGTCAAACCTGGACGACAAAGCTTCCGTTGTCCGAAGAAAAACGAGGGTGAAAACCAGAAAAGAAAAACAGACTCAAAGTGGCAGAGCTAGCCCTTTTTAAGGCAAATCAGCCAAAGGCAAAAAAGAACCCGTCCCTGACACAGACACAAACATCTAATAAGTCCCTAATGTTGGTTTTTTCTCTCATTTGACCATTGTTTAGATGAAATGCCAGGAGAAAGACAATTGAAACCCAGTTTAGAACAAAAAGTCCTCCAAAATCTAAACAAACTGGACTCCTCTGTCGACACAATGTCTCAGGAATGCCTTAAACGAACCACTCTGAAAAACAACGGCACCAATTCAAGGTGAAGGAACTTGGAAGCACAAGATGTATCATTTTTGAAAACCTATCACAAATTACCCATGTGGTCATTCTCTGGAAACGGAAATTGGAAATAAATCCATAGAGAAAGGGTCCATGGTCTTTGGGCACAGGCAAGGCATCAAAAACCACAGAGCGAGGCAAGGCTTGGGCAGAGCAAGTTCCCCAGGACTGCACAAATTCCCCACGCGGACAGTGGCCCCAAAAAGGCCGACTAACCAAGTCTCTGGACCAAAAATTCCGGATGCCCACCAATGCGGACAATGAATCTCAGACATCACACCTTTTTCCATGGTCCGGACAAAAAATTTTCCAACGGGCAGTGCTCGGGCCTTCCTCCTGACACCCCCCAGGCAACTAAAATTTGGGGGCGAGAGGCGGAAAGAACACACCCTCTTTCAAAAAACAGAAATAGATATCAGGAGGCCGCAAGGAAACCCTCGAGAGGGATCCGCCTTAACATTCTTGTGCCAGGAAGAAAGGAAACCACAAAATTAAAACGTGTGAAAAAAAAGGGGCCCACCTGGCTGTCAGGATTGGTCGCTTGGCAATTCCAGATAACCAGATTCTTATTGTCCGTAAGGCCACCACCTGATTTTGGCTCCCCCAGCCAATGTCTCCACCTTCAAAACCCCTTCATGGCCAAAATAACTCCCATACCCCGTCATAATTACTTCATTAGGAGAAAATTTTCAGAGAAAAAGGCACAAGGGTTACTTTAGGGTTCTGGATCTTTTGGGGACAAAACGCAGCTCCCCAATTAAAGGGGGCTCAACCCCACCAAAATGCAGAGAAACATCAGGTGCCGTAGAACAGAGCAGAAGGAATCTTCTTAAGTTCCTAAATCGAGACGCTCGAGCCAATTCACCACATCAGAACCCTTTCTGGTCAAATCGTTAAGGTTTAACAAAACCAGAATTACCAATAAATTTCGATAAAAATGGCAAAACCCCAAAAAACCTGAAAAACCTTAATGAAGTTTGGACCCAAAAACAGATGGCCTGAACCTTGACCCCGGGCCATTTAATAACAATGGGGGGCAAAAAGAATCCAAAATGAGATCTTCTGTACGCCAAAAAGACACTTTGATCCCTTCACATACAGGCATTATCCCCAAAATCTGGAACCCCCATCCCGAACTGTTTCACATGAGAGTCCAGTCTTAGAAAAAAACAGATACATCCAATAAAAATAGTTTGAAAAAAACCCAAAAAAGTTTTTGAAGGATGGAGGGAAGGGGATTGTGAAAAGGGTATAGTCTAAAATCCCTTCGGGGGGATTGATGCCGTTTCCTTCACCCCCCTGCTTAATGAAAAGGTTATACCCCCCCCGAGGTCAAGTTTTGGAAAAAAAGTAGCGTTTTTCACCCCCGGAAAACGGTCAGAAATCAAGGGTAACGGGTATTGATATTTTTCATAAAAAATTTTCAAGAGACGATAATCAATACACGGCCTAAGAACCATCTTTTTTTTGGGCCCAAAGAAAAAACCCCACCAAGGGGAAAGGGGGGTCTGATATGACCCTTCCCAATGATTTTTGTTTTAAGACCCCAAACGTATGTTTGGGGCAGACAAGTTAAAAAAAGGGACCTTAGGGGAATTTACCCCCGGCACTAATCAATAGCGCAGTTAGCCCCCAGGGGGAAAGGAAAATGCATTTTTTCTTTTGCTAAAACATCAGAAAAACAAACAAAAGTCAGGAACCCGAGCTTGGGGGGGCAGAAAAAACGGAGTTTGGGGTTTAACCTTGGCAGCCCCAATGGTTAAGACACAGTTTCCAACCCCAAAAAAAAGGGTTATGAGACTGAACCAAGGAAAAACCCCCACGATAATGTCATGCAGATTATAAGAAAAAAAATTTGCAGCACCCTGTATCAGGTTAACCCTCATTTCACCTGGTAGAAAACGGGGGGTTTTTTCTCACCAAAGGGGTAGAAATCGACCCCAGTGGGGGGAAAGACTTCTTAGGGGTATCAAGGGAAACCCACAACGTTTAGCAAAATCAAACCATCAGTTAATAGCTGCTCCAAAAAAAAAGAAAGCCGAGCGAAAATAGGACAGAGACAATCAAGTGACAGTAAAAAAAATTAAACTGAAACCCCCCAAGGGAAACGGGCGTGCAAAACTCTTCCCCCCCGGGGGAGACTAAAAATGCATAGGGGACACCCATGAAAATCCCATTGCGCTTTCGAAACTCTGACCTTCCCCCGACACCCCTCCTCACACTGCATGGGCCCTCAGAAGCGGCTCAAAAGGGAACACCACTCCACCATATTCCCCTCCCCAAAAAAGTTGTCATTTGAATCGCTAATGACAAGAATCATTAACCAGAGGGACAGGGAATCCCACCCCAACATCCTTTCATTATCCAAAGACCCTTCCAAAAGGGCCCCCCAAAACTCGTCATTCCTTTGGGCAGGGGGTGCCCACCTACGGAACCTGACATAAAAATCAGCGCTCAAAACCCCGATTTAATGCAACAAGGCTTTTTCAGCTTATCATGACATTAGGCCTGTACAATAACCCCAAAAACCCGAAAAAACGCATCAAAAACACTCAACAGGACCCCAGGTATAGGGAAAAAGCCCAATCCAGGATCGCCCAGGGGGAGAGATGAAATTTAACCTGTGCGCGCGTTTCTGAGGACTTAGATTTATCAAAAACAATTTACAATTATTTTTAAAATTCTGAAACTTACTCGATCCCCAAAAAAACAAATCTGGCAGGGGGACCTGGGTTTCCCCACAAGGGGCAACCCAGCAAAAAATAGCAATTTCCGAACCTCAGTGGAAAGTGATCCCACGGCCAACAATGTGAAAACCCATTGGGAAAAAGACCCCCCCAGCACCCAGAGTCAGAGGGAAAAAAAAAAAAAATGCAACAAACAGAAAAATATCTCGACAACTTGACAACCTTTTTTCTATCAAAATTTTTTTTCCCTTCTGTAACCATAAAATTTTTAAAATTTTTTGGCCCCGGTGATACTGTTTTTTTTCGGTAGTGGGAGTGAAGGTAAAAAAGGCAAAAAACCAAGCAGTTGGAACTATGGGATTGCATACCCGACAACCACCACAACGGGGGCACCGTGGAAAAGGTTCCTACTTGGTCTAGACCCTCGAAAACCCCTTGAGAAACTAAAAAACCCTAAAAAAGAAGGGGAAAAGCTATCTCCCCGGGGAGCAAAACCCCAAAGATAAAAAAGCCCCCAAACAAATTTTGGGGGTTAGAAAGAGGAAATACTGACACAGAAAAAAAAATAAATAGCAAACGCTGGGGCCCAAATATCTAAATAAAAAGGGGAAGGAAGGGGGACTTACTGCAATCCCAAAAACCCTGAAAAACACCAACCACTTTTTTTAAAAATCACCTGAATCACACGCCTCTACCACCTAAATTAGCTCTCGGGTGTAAAAAAACAAAACACAGCCATGAAAAAACTGGAAAAAGAAAAAGCAAAACCCGTGCTGAAAAAAAAGAGAAAGGCAGAAGCCCCGGGGGACCCAGAAGGCCCCCAAAAGGGTTTGACAAAATGCAAAAAATAGAACAACAAAAGAAAAATTCTTATCTGGAGCAGGGACAGACACGCCCGCAGGCTACAAGGGAACTGGAAAAAAGATTCAGACAAACAATTGCACCGGACCCTGAGGGAAAATGACTCCCCCCTTTATAAACCATCTAAACCGATTTTCCCGCCCCCCAATCTTACTATTTTCCCCTTTTAACCACCAGAGGGGGGCCCCTGCCAGAACTCATCTCAAAAACCTTCACAACATGTGTTTTTCCCGAATTGAAAGGCGGGTGACCATGCCGATGGTCACACCCGCAGAACGCATCTGATGATGATAGACCAGGGGGCCCTTTTTGTTTCAGGTGCTGGCCAACCCCCCCGCAGCAGGGGGGGAAGAGGGTTGGGGGTGATGAGGGCCAAAACCCAAAGGCGTGGGAACAGGAAAAGGGGTTTTGGAGCAGCTCTTTGGGGAGTTAAGTTCTATGTATAAAATTTTGAAACTCAGTTTGTTCTCAGCCATTTTCTTTCTTCTTGCTGCAGCTACTTTTCCCCAGCAAAATGGTTTCCGCTTGCATGTTCCCCCCCCCCCATTCCTCCTTTGCTTCTTAAGCCCACACGACAATCAGGCTCAGAAAAAAACCCCAGTGAACCGGACTTGACTCCTGAAACCCCTTGGGGCCTTTCCCCAGTATTCCACGAGGAACTCTGAAGCCCTTGTGGACTCTGAAAACCCCCCTCTTTAAGCCCACGTTTGCATGGACTTACGGTAACAGAGAAGAAGACCTGAATCTTATTGGAAAGGATTGCGACTTGGTTTCTTGGGGCCCCGGTTTTTCCCGTTTCTTGTCTGCAAACTGTGTGACTATTTCTGCCAATTTTATAAGTAATCAGGCTTTTTTTTTCAAACCGTGACTCCGTGTTTTATCGCACCCCCAACACAAACCCCTATGAAAAGTACTACTTAATTACAAGATTCGAAGCCCCAAAAGTTATGTCTGCTGGGTCTGGAAGGGTTCTGCGTACTGTGGAATCAACTCCGGGGGTCTTTCTGTGATGACAGTGGTTTGACTTCTCACAACAATCCAGGGAGCAATTCCCTTTTTAATTTTTTCTTTTTGCAGTTTTTTCCCAGTTGCCTTTCCCGGGGTTTGCTTGGTCGCGTTGGTAACGAATGGCATGAAAACGTTCATTCAGACAGCAGTTCTGGTGTAAAAGGCCGCAACCAGCTTTATAAAAACCACAGCAAAAAAATTAAAACAAAGCAAAAACAAAAACCTGGGCTTTCTACCTCTAATTACACTTAGTAGTGGCCCCCCTATCCGGACCCCAAAACACCCGTCTGTCCCCCAAAAAAAACATATCACTATTTACCCGTTGGAGCTTCACAGATACCCCCTTTTGTCTAAAAGGGACCTTCCAGGCCAGATTGAGGAACCACCCCTTCAGCGCCTTCCACGGATTCGCACTAGACACCCCTTTCCCGGGTCCTTCCCCCCAAACTAGATAGCTAAACACTCTTGGGGGACTGCTTCCTTGTCCCCAAAACCTCTCGTTCCAGGCTAAAACAGCTCAACCCTTAGACTTTTTTGTCCCCAAAACACCTTCCTTTCCCCGGCAAACTAGCCCCCAGATTGTGTTTGCAGACACTTCTGTCTCCTAATTAAGACCTGAAAATTTCACTTGTGCGCAAGTGTTGCTGAATGTGAGGGGTGTGACCTTTCTCTAAAACCCTAGGTTTACAAAAACCCCACTTTCCCTTATACCAGTGAAAAGTACACCCCCATCCCATATTCACTCATGTCTCACATATCCCCCCCTCTTCTCCGACCGGAGGGTGGTAACCGACCGGGGGGGTGGTCAACAATCCAACAGAGACATGAACCCAAACCCGTCAGGGCCCTCCCGCTTCATCCCACCCCGTCATTTTAAAACTTCACCGGGTTTTTTTCCAAAATCACTTTCTCTTTATCTGAACACCGCATACCCGTCCCCCCCGGCCCCATACTCTCTGCGGCCTCGGGTACCCTGCAGGGGTTTTTTTGACCTTAGGGGGCCCGGGTCATTTTTATATAGTGCCCCGGGCCCGAAATACGACCCCCAAAACAGAACACTTTCTGACTCTTTTAAAAAACCACGTCCCCCCCCTGGTACACGACCCTGTTCACCCCCGCCAGAAGGTTTTGGGGGTTTTACTTTTCTCCAGTTTTTTCCCCTTTAGGCCCTTTTGGCAAACAACCCAGAAGCCCCACCTTTTCCTTTCCCCACGCTCTTCTTCAGCAATCTGGCTCACTGTCGCTATACCCTTCATTTTCATTATACCTGTCACTGTCAGTGTCACCCCATTTTCCTCACACCTGCTCACTGCAAGTTATCTTTTTTTTTCATTCAATTTTGACTGGAACCTTTTTTAAAAAGCATCCCAACATTAACTGCACCTTGGGCCCCCCAAGTATTACATGTAAACCCCGCACCCCTTCAAAAATTCGGCCCTTGGAGCGACCACAACCCCCCTGGACTTCAGTGTTTTTTGGAAAAAAAGAGAGAACCTCTCCTCAAGTCAGGTCCGGGAAACCTCATTGAACAATCAATTTTTTCCGTGCGTTTTAAGAGAGGTTCTCGCCACTGCTCCTCTCAAAACCGTCACAGGACACAGGCAAGTCAGGGCACTCGGTTCCCGAGAACCACCATCCCGTCTCCCAAAAACACCTGCAAAGGAATTTCATCACTATCCAGTCATATTATTTCAAAAACATTATCAGACTATGATCATAATTATTCCCTACATTTTTTAGACGCACCATTTTATGGCATCTCATTATCAGGTCACACACATTAGCAAAATATATCATTATCAAAATTTTTTTAAAATCCCACTAGCATCGTGTTCCCCCCCCCGGGGCTTGTACCCTCAGAGGGGCTTCATCAACTGTCCACAGAATCACCCTTCCCCAAGATCCTTAGACCGGGGGGAAAATCATTTTTCAAATAACGGTTGCACCCGGTCTTCACTACCCCCCCTTTTCATAAAAATCCCAGTTTTGGGGGGCCCAAGTCCAGGCAGTTTTGGGGGGACTTTGGGTCTCCAGGATGCACACCATACCCCAATGCTTACACGGTGAAAACCCTATCAATCAGGCTGTCACATACGGAATTTTCTGGATCTCTGGTCCAAGGGTGCGCTGAGCAACCATTTTTTAAACCCCGGGGACACCTGTGTCCAGTCTCTTCGGTTCGGTGGTCAACACACAGGGTTCTCGCCAGAGAGGAGGGACGCCCCAAATCACGGCACAAGGCCCCCCCCTGTGGACGTTTTGGTGAATTCACAATCTCCAACACTGCCCCCACACTGTTCCACCCAAGTCCCCTCGGCCCCAACCCCTTATCAGCATACCCAGTCCCCAAAGCTGAACGCTCTTACCGGGAGAGGGGTTTGACTCCGGGAACTCTGAAGTGACGTCCTC
>JARQOD010011302.1:0-23949 GCA_033576555.1 Oophaga sylvatica
CCTTTCTGGTCAAATCAGTTAATGGTTTAACAATAACAGAGAAATTACCAATAAATTTACGATAAAAATTGGCAAAACCCAAAAATCTCTGAAGAGCCTTTAATGAAGTAGGTTGGACCCAATCACAGATGGCCTGAACCTTGACCGGGTCCATTTCAATAACAGATGGGACAAAATGAATCCCAGAAATGAGATCTTCTGTACGCCAAAAAGACACTTTGATCCCTTCACATACAGAGCATTCTCTCTCAAAATCTGGAATACAGTTCGAACATGTTTCACATGAGAGTCCCAGTCATTAGAAAAAATCAAGATATCATCCAAATAAACAATCAGAAACTTGTCCACAAAATCCCTGAAAATGTCATTCATGAAGGACTGGAAGACGGAAGGAGCATTAGTGAGCCCAAAGGGCATCACAAGGTACTCAAAATGCCCTTCAGGGGTGTTAAATGCCATCTTCCATTCATCCCCGTGCTTAATGCGAATAAGGTTATACGCCCCCTGAGGTCAAGCTTGGTAAACCAAGTAGCGTTTTTCACCCTGGAAAACAGGTCAGAAATCAAGGGTAACGGGTATTGATATTTCACAGTAATATTGTTCAAGAGACGATAATCAATACACGGCCTTAATGAACCATCTTTTTTGGCCACAAAGAAAAAACCGGCACCTAAGGGTGAAGAGGATGGTCTGATATGACCCTTTTCCAATGATTCCTTGATATAAGACCGCATAGCGTCATGTTCAGGTACAGACAAGTTAAAAAGGCGACCTTTAGGGAATTTACTACCTGGCACTAATTCAATAGCGCAGTCATAGCTCCTATGGGGAGGTAAGGATGCAGATTTACTTTCGCTAAACACATCAGAAAAATCAAACAAAAAGTCAGGAACATCCTCAGCCTGGGGGGAGGCAGAAAAAACAGGAGTGTTGGTATTAACACATTGGCAGCCCCAACTGGTTACAGACACAGATTTCCAATCCAAAACAGGATTATGAGACTGTAACCAAGGGAAACCCAGCACTATAATGTCATGCAGATTATATAGAACCAAAAATTTGCAGCACTCCTGGTGATCAGGTTCAACCCTCATTATCACCTGAGTAGAAAACTGGGGTTTATTCTCAGCCAAGGGGGTAGAATCGATCCCCAGTAAAGGAATAGACTTCTGTAGGGTATCAAGGGAAACCCACAACGTTTAGCAAAATCATAATCCATCAGGTTAATAGCTGCTCCAGAATCAACGAAAGCCTGAGCAGAAAATGAGGACAGAGAGCATATCAGAGTGACAGTTAATAAAAACTTAGTCTGAACACTACCCAAGACAACTGAGCGTGCAAAATGTCTTCCCCGCTTAGGGCAGACTGAAATAGCATGAGAGGCATCACCACAGTAGAAACATAACCCATTGCGCTTTCGAAACTCATGACGCTGTGCCCCAGACACCACTCCATCACACTGCATGGGCTCAGCAGCTGGCTCACAAGGCAACACCACTCCACGCATACTTCTCCGCTCACGCAAACGTCTGTCAATTTGAATCGCTAATGACATAGAATCATTGAGACCAGAGGGGACAGGGAATTCCACCATAATATCCTTTACATTATCTGACAGACCCTTCCGGAAAAGGGCTGCCAAAGCGTCGTCATTCCATTTGGTCAGGACTGCCCACCTACGGAATCTCTGACAGTATAACTCAGCGTCATCAAGCCCCTGATTTAATGCCAACAAGGCTTTTTCAGCTTGATCAGTGACATTAGGCTCATCGTACAATAACCCTAAAGCCTGAAAAAATGCATCAACATCACTCAAAACAGGATCCCCAGGTATCAGGGAAAAAGCCCAATCCTGAGGATCGCCGTGCAGGAGAGAGATGATAATTTGAACCTGCTGCGCTGCGTTCCCTGAGGACTTAGATTTTAAGGCAAGAAACAATTTACAATTATTTTTGAAATTCTGAAACTTAGCTCGATCCCCTAAAAACAAATCTGGCATGGGGATCCTAGGTTCCACAACAGGCAACCTAGCAAGATATGCAGCAATACTCTGAACCTCAGTGGCAAGCTGATCCACACGGCCAGACAACTGTGCAAACTCCATTGGGAGAAAAAATCCTCCCCAGCACCCAGAGATACAGAGGGAAAAAAAAAAAATGCAACAAACAGAAAAATATCTCTGACAACTCTGACAACCTTTTTTCTTTCAAATATTTTTTCCCTTCTGTGAGTACCATACAATTTTCAATTTTTGGGCCGGTGATACTGTTATGTTTCGGTAGCTGAGGAGTGCAGGAAAAAAAGGCAATACACCAGAGCAGTTGGAATCTATGAGATTGCAGTACCCTGACTAACCACCACAACTAGAGGCAGCCGTGGAGCGTTCCTACGTTGGTCCTAGACGCCTCGTCACAGCCTGAGAAACTAACTACACCTAAAGGTAGAAAGAGGAAAGCTATCTGCCCCGGAGCAGAACCCCAAAGATAATAGAAAGCCCCCAAACATGTAATGGCGGTTAGACAAGAGGAAATACTGACACAGAAAGAAAATAGTATGAGCAAACGCTGGGGCCCAAACTATCTAAATAGAAAAGGATAGGAAGGGTACTTACTGCAATCTCAGAAAACCCTGAAAAAACACCAACTCTACTAATTTCAAAATCACCTGAGATCACACGACCTCCTCCACCTAAATTAGTTCTCTGGTGTAACAAAAACAAAACAGCAGCCACTGAAAAAACTGGAAAAAGCAAAAGTACAAAACACAGTGGCTGAACTGAACTGAGAGGGCAAAAGCCCCCGGAGGGGACCCTGAAGGCCCCCACAGAAGTGCAGGACAAAATGCAAAAATATAGCAAAAACACAAAATAAGAAATTGTCTTATCTGATAGCAGGAGATGCAGACACGACACAGCAGGCTACAAGGGAAACTGGAAAGAAGGATTCAGACCAGAACAATTGATCACCGGCAACCCTGATGGGAAAATGACTCCCTTACATAAGACCAATCAGTAACACCTGATTCCCAGTCCTCACAATCCTCACTAGTACCGCTTGTAACCACCAGAGGGAGCCTCTGCTCAGAACTCATCTCAAACCCATTCACAACAGGCTGTATCGGAATTCCGATTCCGAGTACCGATATTTTCGTCATATCGGATACCGGAATCGGGATTGTCACTGTCACTGTCAGTGTCCGTCGGTCGGGTCTGTCAGGAGTCAGCGGCACGTACCCGGCAGAAGATCTCCGGCGGTCACATCCCGGACTGCTTCATGGCCGCCATCCTCTTCTCCCCGGCGGTCACATGCAGTTTCTCGCGATAACTGCAGTGACTGCTGGGTAATCGCGGCCGTAAAGCAGTCCGATGACGTCACCGCCGGGGAAGCTGGTAATCAGCTGTGCTGCGCCGGGATGTCAGGCTCTGCCTGTCATTGCGATGTAGCAGAGCTGGATCGTCGTGGGACACTCGTTACTATGGACTGCGTCGGACAGGTGGTATACTGTTGGTTTGTTTTTTTTATTTTTTTACAGGAGATCGATGGCGTCGCAGGAATGAGAGTATAATAAAAGAAATGAAAACTGTGTTGTCTCTTTTATTTCATTAAAAGACTTTTTTCTTGCTGTGTCTTTTTTTTACACATTTAAAAACTTTGGGATTAATAATGGATCGGTGTCTTATTGACACCTCTCCATTATTAACCGGGCTTATTGTCACCGTGCAATCAACAGTGACATTAACCCCTTATTACCCCGCTTGCCACCGCTACAGGGCAGTGGGAAGAGCCGGGTAAAGTGCCACAATTGGCACATCTTTTGATGCGCCAAATGTGGGGCTGCTGTAGCCTGGTATTATCAGGCTGTTGAGGGCAAAAATCCATGGGCCTTGACAGTCTTTTAATACCAGGCCGCAGCAGTCTGCATTTTACTTGGCTGGTTAACAAAAATAGGGGGACCCCTACGCCGTTTTTTTTTTCGAGGGGATCCCCTATTTTTGTTAACCAGCCAAGCTAAGCAGACTGCTGTGGCCTGGTATTATCAGGCTTGCAAGGTCCATGGATATTGGATCCTTACCAGCCTGAAAAACCAGGCCTCAGCAGTCTGCTTCATCTGGCTGGTTAACAAAAATAGGGGGGACCCCACGCCAATTTTTTTCGAGGGGATCCCCTATTTTTGTTAATCAGCCAAGATATGCAGACTGCTGTGGCCTGTTATTATCAGGCTGGCAAGGTCCATGGATCTTGGCTCCTTAACAGCTTGAAAATCCAGGCCTCAGCGGTCTGCTTCATCTGGCTGGTTAACAAAAATAGGGGGGACCCCACGCCATTTTTTTTTCGAAGGGAACCCCTATTTTTGTTAATCAGTTCCCTCTGACATCACTGATGGTGTCCCTGGCTGACCTGAAGTGAAAGTGGAAAGCAATCAATTAAGCTTTCCACTTCCTCTCCTGTCAGCCAGGAGAGGAGCTCATTCATTTGGGGGTTTACTGTGAGGCTGCAGCATTAGCTGCGGTCCCTGCAGTAAACATTAACCCTTTCTGAAGGAT
The DNA here is from genome assembly GCA_033576555.1 of Oophaga sylvatica. Lineage (NCBI taxonomy): Eukaryota > Metazoa > Chordata > Amphibia > Anura > Dendrobatidae > Oophaga > Oophaga sylvatica. The sequence continues at coordinate 4,544 of JARQOD010011302.1, forward strand.
TACACCGTGGGACCTGACTGTACATCGGATTGGTAAGAATAATTTTGCTTTATTATTTTATTTTTATTACAGGAAATGGTTTTAGCAGGTAAATAAAATATGGTCAAAAACTGTGTGATTATTTCATTAAACTTCTTTTTTATTAAAGTGTGTGTGTTTGATTTTTCTTTCATACAATAGGATTAATAATTGATAGTTGTCTGATTGACAGCTCTCAATTATTAACCTGGCTTAAAGTGACCTTTCAATTGCAAGGTCATTTTAACCCCTTATTAACCCATTCGCCACCGCTACAGGGCAATGGGAATAGACGGGCAAAGTGCCAGAAAGGGCAAATCTAATTAGAAATTTGCCCTTTCTGGGGTGTCTGGGGGCAGATGTTAAGTAGCCGGGGGGGCCAAAAAAAATGGTCCCTCTCTGGGCTATTATTATCTGCCCCCACTCACTGGCTTTGTCTGTCTGGTTGCGAAAATAGGGCGGGAGCCCACGCATTTTTTTTCAGCAATTTTACACCTCATATATATATATACATGTCATTGAATTTGTGACACATATATATATATATATTTATATTTATAGTTCATACACTTCTACATAGTATAATAGCCGCTAATTCAATTGCCGGCTTTTGTGAAAATGCAGAACCCGACATGAAATGACATTTGGTTTACATAGAGTTAACCATGTCTTTTCATGTAGTTTGATATCTGATTTGCACAAACAATTACATGAGTGTAAGTGTGCAAAATTTCACACCTGTAGGGGTTAATTAAAGGTGTAAATTCGTAGCAAAAAAGTCAGTTTTTTTTACAACGAATTTACACCTTTAATTAACCCCTACAGGTGTGAAATTTTGCACACATAGACTGATGTAATTGTTTGTGCAAATCAGATAGCAAAGGACATGAAAAGACATGGTTAACCCTATGTACACCAAGTGTCATTTCATGTCGGGTGCTTCTGTCTTTTCACAGAAGCCGGCTTTACCCGGCAATTGAATCAGAGGATATTTTACTATGTAGAAGTGTATAAACTATACATATATGTATATATATATGTCACAATGACATGTATATATATATATATGTATTCTATGTGTGTATATTTAGTGTTTACAAGGAAAGAAAGAGGTTTTTTTAGTTGCGATATTTTGTTCCCATAGACTTACATGGGACTTCCGGTATCGGTATCGGGTATCGCCGATATTTTAATGGTATCGGCGATACCATTCCGATTCCGATACTTTTGGATATCGGAAAGTATCGCTCAACTCTAATAGTAACTGTTGACCGAGTTCTCCCTCTGGTCAAACCACTACCTCTTCTTCCCTGTTTTCGTGCTATGGATCCATTCCTCTCTGCACTGCGGCGCTCGCTAGGCGTGCCACTGTGCCAGGTTGGATCAGTGTCCTCATCATCGACCACGGCCTCATCATCGACAGGGGGGAATGTCATGCAAGGGATTATTATTTATCTTTAGAACACCATTGATTCCATTGTCCTGTATATGAGGAGAGATTTCGTACAAAACACAAATAGCAATTACAATGACCAAACTAATAGTGACAGTCAGGTACAGAGACGAGAGGACCCAGCCCATGTGGGCTTACAGTCTACAGGATAATGGGGAAGGGGGCAGTCGGTTCGGGGGCTGCAGTAGCTCTGGTGAGGAGGCAGCAGGTCATTGCAGGCTGGAAGATGTTCTGAAGAGATGGATTTTCAAGAGCCACTTACAAACTCTGAATGTAGGGGATAATCGGACGTGTTGGGGCACAGAATTCTACAGGATGATGGATACTGGGGAGAAGTCTTGCAGGCGATTAACTCCTTTACCCCGAAGCTTGTTTTCACCTTAATGACCAGGCCAATTTTTACAATTCTGACCACTGTCACTTTATGAGGTCATAACTCTGGAACTCTTCAACGGATCCCGGTGATTCTGAGAATTTTTTCTTGATACATATTGTACTTTATGATAGCAGTAAAATTTCTTTGATATCACTTGCGTTTACATGTGAAAAAAAAGGAAATTTGTTGAGAATTTTGAAAATTTTGCAATTTTCAAACTTTTAATTTTTATGCACTTGAGTCGCACGTACCAGGGCTTTGGGGTACTCGGCACCGAGCCCGTTCACTTCACTGGGGAGTGTCACGGGTAGCGCAGCTCGGTCCGTTGCCCTGGGCGCTCACTAAAGGGGGATATTTACAGGGGATGATATAATGTTCGTGACGCCACCTGTGGTTCCTGGTCAGGGTGACCAGCGCTGCAGGGTAGATCCTCTGAGGGTTTGGGGCAGCAAGCTGTTAAGTCTCCCACAGGCGAGACTGATTCCTCAGAGTATATGGCGGTGTAGGGGTGCAGGAGCAATAATGCAGACACACACAAACAAGTCTCTTTCTGTACCTTTACTGGTGATATTTGCAGGCACGTCCCGGGAAGCCGTCAGGGTGGAGGATGCACGTCCAGTAATCCACTGAGTAGGTGTAGGGCCTCCTTACGTCTTTAATGTGTGTGAGTTTCTGACTTGCATAAAACAAAGCTTAACTCCGTGTTTTCAGCTACGCCCGGCTGACCTTGTGGTGAGGTCTTCTTGTGGACAGAACAGTGTCTTTGTGGCAGTACCTGCCAGACCCCCGTCTTCCTAACCTCGGTTACGTATAAGCACTGCTGGGCCCCTGCGACTTGAAGTCCAGGGTCTACGGTGTCTCCTACCAGTCGTGCAGATGCTGGTAAGCGCGGACCCGGTGTCCGGTGGTGCAGAGTGGAGGTAAGCTATCAATGCTGGTTGACCTCGGTCACTCTCTTTTCCTCTTTCTTCCACCTGCCTTTCGTCCTACTCTCACCACAATCATAAGCACAAACTAGCAGCAGATGTCAGCTTTCTTTTCTTCACCGCTCTCCAAGCGTCGGCACGCTTACTTACTGAAACGCTCGCTGAAGCACTCTCAGTGGACTCAACTTTGACCAGACTAAGTGGCAATCCCTTCCACTGCTACTGGACTCCACGATGTAAGCTGAGAAGTTCCTGAAGTCCTCAGGCTTTCAGATAAGTCTTTCTTTGGCTAGTCTTTCCCTCTCTACTCGTCTGAGGTAACTAGCTTGTCTGCTCTGCAACACGCTCTGACAAGATCTCACACTCTGAGGTAAAACCAATGACTAGCTAACTCTCAGCTAGACTGCCTTCATCTCACTACTGTCGTCTCAAGGGCTCCCTCTGGTGGAACCAGGGAAAATGTGAAGTGTTGTGTGCTTATAGGTTATCATTAGTGTTGAGCATTCCGATACCGCAAGTATCGGGTATCGGCCGATATTCGCGTTATCGGAATTCCGATACTTAGTTCCGATATTTTTCCTATATCGTATACCGGAATCGGAAGTTCCCATAATTCTTTGAGAGGCAATGTGATTTTTATCAGCCAATGAGGAATCTTATGAAGTGTGGGCACATCCTGTAATGCTGCGGTCATGTTAACTAATGGCATGGCTGTGATTGGATGCTGAAATGATGTCAGAATGCACTATAAAAGGCGCCGCCTCCATTTTAGCGTCACTGTGCTGTGAACTCAGATAGGGACAGAACGCTGCTGTGCTGACTCTGAGGGACAGTTAGAGATTGCGATTTAGTGTACTGTGCTGTAGGCAGGCTAGCACCAACCGCTGTGTAAAGCTTCCTTTTGCCTGCAGTGTTGTTTTAACAGCTCTGCAAGGTGTGTGTGAGTGCAGGTGACGCTGCAGTTTGCTCTGCATGCAACGCTGTCTGTAGGCATCTGCACGTGTCACTCACAGACTCTATTTTTTTTTCTTCAGTGTAATTCTTGCTGCTCCATGCAATTTAACTATTAGTGTGACGGGCTTCCATCCGTATCCAATACATTGGTTGCAAACACTATAGAAGTAGACAAAGGAGTAGCCTTTCCCAGATTGTGGACAGTTGTGTTTCAGTGTTCACTTCAGTCTGTGTTTTTTATTTTTTGAGTGCACATCACGCTCCAGTTATTGTTCAAGCACTGCTGCTTGTACTCTGCTGAGCGTGTCTCAGTGCTCATCCTTTTCATTTATCTCCAATTGGTTCTGCCTCCTAATCTACAATTAGTTCAAAATACTGTGCAAACTTAATAAGGGACTTTTGCTTTTGCGTGATCATCAGAGTGCACATCACTCCATTACTCAATGTGCTGTATTATCCAGTGCTCACCAATTCTGGTTCTGCTCCATCCATTTAAAATATAATCTATTAGTGTGTTGTGACCACGCACCACAATTGTGGGTTACCAGAGCAATGGGGTACTCAGGCCGAGCCCATGGAAGTCTATGGGTTGTCACAGGTAGCGCTGGCTCGTTGTGCCCTGGCGGTCAGCGTATGTTGGGGGTATATTTACAGGGATAGGTATTATATACAGTTCGTGACGCCACCTGTAGTTCTCTGATCACTAAGACCAGCGCTGCTGTAGATCTCTGAGGGGATGGTGTGGCAGCTAGATGTCGGGTCCCCTACAGGTGGGACTCTTCCCTCAGGGCTATGATGATGACGATGTTGTGCAGGGATATAATTAAATGAAACAGTCTCACACATCAAAGCTTCTTTCCATACCTTTTACTTCAAGTTGTTCAGGCAGGTCCCGGGAAGCTGATGAGGTAGATGGAGGATGAGTTTTGAGGTAACGGCAGAGCAGTTTAAGGGCCTCCTTTACTTTCCAATATGATGAGTCCAACCTGCATAGAGCTAAGTTCACTCTGATTTCTCCAGCTTCTCCAAAGCTGTACTGCCCGGTCAGTTTTGTAGTCGGAGCCTTCTGGTGATGGAACTAGGTTCTTGTTTTTGCTGATCAGGCTCAAAGTCCCTATTCCCCCGGACCCCTGTTACGTACTGACACTCCAAGGACTGCTTGCTGCGACCTAAGGTCCAGTAAGATTCTGGTTTTTCTATCACTATGCCTAAAGCTATAGTGACACTTCGGTCGCCAGTGACCAGTGAGCAATGTGCAGGATAATCCAATCCTTAAGGCAACTCTTAGAATCCTTTTCCTCTGCGCCCTTCGACCTGCTCACTCTCTCAATATCAGCACTGACTAGGCTGGGATAATATTTGGTTATCCGTACTAGCCTCCACTACTGTACTGTCTCTTTGTATCGACAGGAATCTTGGTTCCCCACAGGCACTAGTCCTGACTCCCTCCACTCTCTCAGGAGAACTTCAGACTCTCTTGTGCTAAAAAAGGCCACTCCCCTCTACACCCCTGCTGGGTGTGTCTGAAGTGGGTATGCCTCATGTAGAACCCTTAACCGTTACCTCTCCACTCATCCTCCTGGTATTGTGTGCCTCACATACCAGGGCTACACATTCCCCCATGGTAAAATACAGCACTCCCAGGCTGTGAAATATAAGAAGAAATTTTGTTTTTTATTAACAATAAACATTAACTCTTCCCATCCGGGAGGTAAGGATTTCTTAAACGTTGCCATATGTACAGTAAGAAAATACAAAAAGTATTAAAGCATCAAGGCATTCAATATATACACAGTATTCTTGTGAAGGACCCGCACCAAACCTTCAACGTGGGTCCTGGGTGGGCTGCAGGACATCTGGCTGCAGGCCTCGCTCAGTGCCACACCACACGGTTTTATGTTCAGAGGTAATAGTTACAATTTGATATAGAACCAAGAAAATGCATAAAATGCAACTATATACAAAGATAAGTTCTGGGCTGGCATAGTCCACAGCCACAAAGTCCATGTCATAATAAAAGGACACATAAATATACTTTTCACTTTAATATTTACATTATTTTACTCGAATTATTGTTGATATCGAATGGGTATCTTCCCTTTCGTGGCTCGCTCTGATCTACGTGGAGTAGCTTCAGGTATATTAATCTGTGATCTATCTGCACTGCGTAACGGCAAACTATAGAACTGTCTCAATCTTTCTATGGATCTGGCAAGCGTACTGATGGCTGGGCGGTGTGAGTCAGCTTCACCAGGGGATCCCATAGCATGGGGCGCTGCTTCTGTTGGTCCTTCCTGAGATTCTGTAGACTGAGGTGTTGCTGGAGTAGGTAACTCCTGAACTGGCTCAACCGGCACCATGGGCATAACTGGAGGTAGAACTTCCTCTTGTGGCTGATAAAACTGCAACACCGGAATTATTACAGCATCTCCCAGTCTCGGCCAATCTGCAGGGAAATCTCCCAGATCCGTGTGTATGACCTCTTCTTTTCTTTCTTCTTGATTGATGACAGAGTTCTCTTCACGAAACTTTAAGGGTTCCGGGCACAATTTCAAATGGTCTCTGGACACAGTGGATATTGTTCTTCCTCCGTCCTTACTGATGATACAAACTTTTCTGTTGTCATATTTAGAATCTTGTACAACGTAGGGTTCTTGTTCCCACTGGTTATCCAATTTGTGCATTTTCCTTTTCCTTTTCAATACCACTTCTCCAGGCATCAAAGGCTTGGCAGGAGCATTCCTGTTGTAAATATCTTCCTGTTTCTCCCGTGCCTTGTTGAGACTTTCTTCTACACAGACTTGCACTCGTCTGTACTGCTCTTGCCGATTGATGTCCCAGTTTTCAACGGCGTCGTCTGCCTCCGGTTCTACCACTCCAAGTTCTAAATCCATTGGTAGTCTTCCGGGCCTTGCTCTCATAAGATAGGCTGGAGTGCAGTTAGTGGAACTTACAGGTATATGGTTATACAAGTCAACCAAATCAGGTAGTAAGTCCGGCCATCGATTTCTGTCTTCCAACGGTATGGATTTCAACAAATCAAGGACAATGTGGTTCATTTTCTCGCAAAGACCGTTGGTTTGAGGGTGGTATGGTGTTGTTCTAATTTTCTTGCACCCATACATGTGACAGAATTCCTTGAATAAATCAGCTTCGAAAGCAGGTCCTTGATCGGTTAATACTTGCTCCGGATACCCATGCGGTCTACAGAAGCTTGCTTGAAAGGTTTTTGCTGCCGTCACTGCTGTCTGATCCTTAACTGGAACAACCACCAGAAATCTAGAGTAATGGTCCACCATGGTCAAGGCGTATGAGTATCCAGATCTACTTGGCGACAGTTTGACGTGGTCCAGGGCCACAATCTCCAGGGGGCGAGTCGTCCGGATAGGTTGCAGGGGTGCCTTCTGACTACCGTAGTCCTTTCTTCTGAGACCACAGGGTCCACAGTTCCGACACCACCTCTCGATGGAGCTGCGCATCCCTACCCAGTAGAACCGGCACCTCAACAGGATCTCCAGCTTTCTCCAGCCAAAGTGTCCTGCTTGATCATGGTATGCTTCCAACACCATTTGGACGTCTGCCTTGGGGACCACTATCTGCCAGACCATCTCGTGGGTCCTGGGGTTGACGTATCTCCTACACAACTTCTCACGGTATAGGAACAACCGGCTTCTCTCGTTCCACAGGAGCTTTGCTGACATAGGTGCATCCTTTTCCAAGGAGGAACCTTCCTGTCTTAACAACTCCTTGATACGGCTGACCACTGGATCGCTGTCCTGAGTCTCTTTCCAGCTGTGATGGGGTAAAGGATTTAACGTTGCACCATACTGCTTTCTGTAGACTCGATGCTCGTGGACTACCCCATTTCGATGGAACGCAGGTAGCTCAATTTCTTCCAGGTCGTCCGATTCTTCTTCCGTGTCAGAGTCATGCGGCATTCGGGACAATGCGTCGGCATTAGCATTCTTTCGGCCTGCCCGGTACTTGATAGTAAACTGGTAATTGGACAACCGAGCCATCCAACGCTGCTCCATGGCGCCCCTGCTTGGCGGTTTCCAGGTGCGTTAAGGGGTTGTTGTCTGTAAACGCAGTGAACTGGTTGGAGGCCAGATAATGCTTAAATCTTTCAGTAATGGCCCAGACCAGCGCCAGAAACTCCAGCTTGAAGCTGCTATAATTTTCCGGATTCCTCTCAGTTGGCCTGAGTTTTCTGCTGGCATATGCGATGACTTTTTCTTGGCCATTCTGCTTCTGACTGAGAACTGCTCCCAAACCTTCATTACTGGCGTCGGTGTACAGCAGGAACGGTTGGCTGTAATCAGGATAGGTTAAGATCTCATCACCCGTAAGGATCTCTTTCATCTTTTGGAATGCTTCAGCCTGTTCCTTACCCCAATTAAAGGGAGGGTTTCTGCTCTTTAGGGATTGTCCTACTAGGAGGTCCTGTAAAGGGGCTGCCTTCTTCGTGTAATCTTTCACGAACCTTCTGTAGTAACCCGTGAGTCCCAGGAACTGTCGCACTTCCTTGAGGTTCTTCGGCTCCGGCCACTTCTGGATGGCAGAGACTTTCTCTGGGTCCGGCGCTACTCCTTCCGAACTGACGATGTGCCCCAAGTATTGTACCTTCTGTTTGAGTAGATGGCATTTTGAGGGTTTCAACTTCATCCCGTACCTGGACAGGGATTCAAATACTTCTGCCAGGTGCTTCAGATGGTCCTCATATGTCTTGGAGTACACGATGACGTCGTCTAAGTATAGTGTGTAGCCCTGGTGTGAACTCACACGCAGTACCCTGGAGGATGTGTGGAGAGGTAACAGTTTAATGCTCAATAAACATTCACTCCATCACACACTTAGACACACCCCTAGGATATATAAGCTAGTGAGATTCAGTCAGTCAGTCAGTCAGCGGCAGAGCACAGAGCAGTCAGTTTTCCTGTCTTCGGACAGAGGAGATCATTCAGTCTGAAGTCTGTTCAGGAAGAGGGAGGAGTGAGCATCAGGACCTTCAGTCTCCTGTCCCAAGGACAGTGAAGTTCAGAGACGTGCTCCTGAACAAGAAGATTACTGAGCACCTGTTAGCAAGCTCTGGAAAGAAGGAAGAAAGGGACTAGTCTGTGTAGCCTGTGGAAGTGTGGAGTGCTTATGCTACAAGCGCGGACAGGGCGAAAGGCATAGTGGAAGGAATTTAGAAGTGCCTTAGGATTGGATTATCCTGCACATTGTCACCGGTCACTGGGGACCGAAGCATCACTATAGCTCCAGGCATAGTGATAGAAAAACCAGAGGCTTACTGGACCTTAGGTAGCAGAAAGCAGCCCTTGGAGTGTCGGTACGTAACTGGGGTCAGGGAGAGTGGGAACTTGGAGTCACTGCAGGACCACCTTAGGAACCCAGCTCTCTCATCGGAAGACTCCGACCACAAAACTGACCGGGCAGTACAGCTTGGAGAAGCTGGAGATTCTAGAGTGAACTACGCTTTATGCTGGTTGAACTCACCATTTTGAAAGTTAAGGAGGCCCATAACCTGTTCAGCTGTTGCCTCAAAGCACATCCTCCACCCGACCAGCCTCCCTGGGACCTGCCTTATCATCTGACAAGTAAAAGGTATGGGAAGAAGCTTCTATGTGTGAGACTGAGTTATTTGATTGCATCCTGCACAACCCCACCATAACTATCGACCTGAGGGAAGAGTCCCACCTGTAGGGGACCCGACATCTAGCTGCCTCACCATCCCCTCAGAGATCTACAGCAGCGCTGGTCTTAGTGATCAGAGAACTACAGGTGGCGTCACGAACTGTATATATACCTATCCCCTGTAAATATTCCCCCCAACATACGCCTGACCGCCAGGGCCACAGACCGAGCCAGCGCTACCTGTGACAATCCCATAGACTTCCATGGGCTCGGTTCTGGGTACCCCATTGCCCTGGTAACCCACAATTGTGGTGCGTGGTCGAGACAAACTTGGCGTCACGAACAGGATGCGAAACTCGCAAAATTGCGAGCCCTGTGTGCCTGTGGAGGTGTTTTTGTGAAAAAGGACTGTTTGCTATTTTTGGCGCTAAAATCCGCCATTTTGCGCCAAATTCGCGCCCTCAAGCGCTGGAGAAGAAGGTGGGCGTGGATTCGTGGGCGTGTGCCCCCCTGTGGCGCGAAGAGAATGCCTGCCCTCTCAAAGTGCTATTACAATATGCGATCCTGCCCTACAGCAAAGGAGGTCCGCCTCCTCTTCACCTTCCCTGCGAAGAGGAGGAGACGCAAACCCCGCCTCCACGGAAGAGACCGGACGTCTCTGGTAGAAGAAGGGAGACGGTTCTGGAACATCATGGAAGCAGGACGTGTGCAGCCGAGCAGGGAAGCGGTGGAAGGCAGGCCCCGTTCCCCAGCCAAGCTGCCACTAGAACCGGAACCATCCGTGGTCCTGCACCTGCAGCAAGCATTGCTGGAGATTAAAGAGGAGAATGCCAGATTGAAAAAGATGGTTCTGCAACAACCTGGCGAAGAAGAGATAGAGAGACGCCGGCGTACCCTGATGCAGCGGCGGCTGTGGGACGCGGTGATCTCTCCCTTCGACGACCCCTCACGATTGGAGTTACCGAAACTTCTGCTGCCCAAGGCTAAGGAGCAACCGGAGGCTACCCCCAAAAGGACCGACCCTGAACCTACCGAGGAAGCGGTGGAAGCGGAGGGGGGTTGAGGAGGTACCGCCAGTTCCGGAACGCCCGCCCGGCCAGGAGGCCGCAGCAGATGATCGATCCCCGGCAGGGACACCGGAGGGGTCCTGTCCATCATTGCCAGACGTCGACTGGGATGAGATGGCGCGCCTGGATGACGTCGCCTACACCGCCCAGTGGGAACGTGAGTGGCAGCGTCGCGAAGAGGAACAGCGACGCCGGCAGGAGGAAGAGCAGGAAGCGCAGCGGAACCGGCAGCGGCAGTACGAGCAGCTGGTCGCGGACAAGGAAAGTGTCCGTCGAGAAAAAGGTACTCTAAGGGAACCGTGGCGGCAGGGGTGTGTGACAGAGTTCCAGCTCCGGAAGGGCTGGGGCTTCATCAGAGAACCGGGCCTCTACCCAGGGGTTTTTGTCAGTCGCAGGGACGTAGAATCCCACCTGCCCATCGGCCATCCCGGGAGGGACCTAGTTAATGGAGACATTGTCAACTACACCCGGCACTGGGGTATGAAGGGATGGTATGCCCTTAATGTCACAGTCGTCAGAGACCCCGTCCCCGACGCAGGTAACGTCACCATTGCCAGCGCGTCACAGTCACAATCTACCACTGCATCAGACCGTGCCCCGGCGACGCCCCCTGCAGGCTCCTCGCAAATGGAAGCACCGCCTGTATACTCTTCACTGCCTTGTCATCCTTCTACATCGCAACCTGCGACCCAGTCCACATCGCAATCAGCAGTCTACACGACATCGCGCACGGCGACTATTTCTGCATCGCGAGAGAAAGTGGCTATTACAGTGACGCAGACAGCGTCTCATAAAGCAGAAGCGCCCGGCGCGCCCCTAGTGGTTCGCATGAGAACTGTAGCGACCCAAACTCTGATAGCAGGTCACGACTTGTTGGTCATGGGATCTAAGGATCATCGTATTGTTCCAGCCCCCGGGATGGAAAGTATATTGGAAGCCTGCAAGAAAATGTGAAGAACGGTAGGACCCAGACAGGGTTTACCGCAACTAAGAAAATTGTAAAAAGTTTTAACAAAGGGAATAGTTGCTAATTTGCACTTCATTGCTGTGTATAGTGTTTTACATAGTTCCATTTATATAATGAGTAGAATGCCCGGCTGGGTAAGTAGATAAAGAGTTTTTGCACTTTATAGTATTTATGTGATAAGTGGTCGCATATTTGCACCAAGTTTTATAGGGAATACTCAAGTTGAGTAAATAGAATTTGATATAATGTGAATTATTTGAAAATGTGTCTTATAAGAGACTGCGTGGCTGAGGACTGAGCCAGCCCAAGAACTGTATCCTGTAAATAGTTGCGCTTCGGTGCATAATATTGGTTTTACATGAAGCCACCTCAACTACCTCTGAACATAAAACCCGTATGGTGAGGCACTGAGTGAGGTCTGCATTCAGATGTCCTGCAGCCCACCCAGGACCCACGTTGAAGGTTTGGTGCGGGTCCTTCACAAGAATATTGTCATCTATTTATATGAAAATGTCTATTTGGTATTTTGTATTTTTTCTATATGTTTTATGCAACGTTCAAGAAATCCTTACCTCCCGGATGGGAAGAGTTAATGTTAATGTTTAATGCAAAAACAAAATGTCTTCTTGTATTTCACAGCCCGGGAGTGCTGTATTTTACCATGGGGGAATGTGTAGCACTGGTGTGAAGGCACACGCAGTACCCTGGAGGATGTGTGGAGAGGTAACAGTTTAATGCTCAATAAACATTCACTCCATCACACACTTAGACACACCCATAGGATATATAAGCTAGTGAGATTCAGTCAGTCAGTCAGTCAGCGGCAGAGCACAGAGCAGTCAGTTTTCCTGTCTTCGGACAGAGGAGATCATTCAGTCTGAAGTCTGTTCAGGAAGAGGGAGGAGTGAGCATCAGGACCTTCAGTCTCCTGTCCCAAGGACAGTGAAGTTCAGAGACGTGCTCCTGAACAAGAAGATTACTGAGCACCTGTTAGCAAGCTCTGGAAAGAAGGAAGAAAGGGACTAGTCTGTGTAGCCTGTGGAAGTGTGGAGTGCTTATGCTACAAGCGCGGACAGGGCGAAAGGCATAGTGGAAGGAATTTAGAAGTGCCTTAGGATTGGATTATCCTGCACATTGTCACCGGTCACTGGGGACCGAAGCATCACTATAGCTCCAGGCATAGTGATAGAAAAACCAGAGGCTTACTGGACCTTAGGTAGCAGAAAGCAGCCCTTGGAGTGTCGGTACGTAACTGGGGTCAGGGAGAGTGGGAACTTGGAGTCACTGCAGGACCACCTTAGGAACCCAGCTCTCTCATCGGAAGACTCCGACCACAAAACTGACCGGGCAGTACAGCTTGGAGAAGCTGGAGATTTTAGAGTGAACTACGCTTTATGCTGGTTGAACTCACCATTTTGAAAGTTAAGGAGGCCCATAACCTGTTCAGCTGTTGCCTCAAAGCACATCCTCCACCCGACCAGCCTCCCTGGGACCTGCCTTATCATCTGACAAGTAAAAGGTATGGGAAGAAGCTTCTATGTGTGAGACTGAGTTATTTGATTGCATCCCTGCACAACCCCACCATAACTATCGACCTGAGGGAAGAGTCCCACCTGTAGGGGACCCGACATCTAGCTGCCTCACCATCCCCTCAGAGATCTACAGCAGCGCTGGTCTTAGTGATCAGAGAACTACAGGTGGCGTCACGAACTGTATATATACCTATCCCCTGTAAATATTCCCCCCAACATACGCCTGACCGCCAGGGCCACAGACCGAGCCAGCGCTACCTGTGACAATCCCATAGACTTCCATGGGCTCGGTTCTGGGTACCCCATTGCCCTGGTAACCCACAATTGTGGTGCGTGGTCGAGACAATAGCAGCACGGTTTCAAAATTGAGATGTCCCAGACAGTTTTCCATCACTCTCTGAAATGTTCCTGGGGCACTACTGAGCCCAAACGGCATTCTGTCGAACTCACAGAGCCCCATTGGGGTGGTGAAAGCCGTTTTCTCACGATCCTCCTCAGCCACAGCCACTTGCCAGTAACCACTAGTCAGATCAAGGGTAGAAAAGTAGTTAGCCGTTTTCAGAGCAGCTAATGATTCCTCTATACGTGGTAACGGGTATGCGTCCTTATGTGTTATGCGATTCACCTGCCTGTAATCCACACACATTCTCAAGCTACCATCTTTTTTTCTATCCAGGACTAGAGGTGCTGCCCAGGGACTACAACTATCCCTGATTACTCCGGCTTCTTTCATATCTCGCAACATTTCTTTAGCCTTCTGATAATGGGCTGGGGGTATAGGCCTGTACCGCTCTTTGATGGGAGGATGACTGCCTGTAGGGATATGATGTTGTACTCCCTTAATTATCCCAAAATCAAGTGGATTCTTGCTAAATACTTGGGCATACTCTTGCACCACCCGTAATACCCCTTGCTTCTGGTGAGCGGGAGTGGTGTCCGTCCCAACATGGAGCTGCTGACACCATTCCGCCACCTGAGTTGCTGGGTCATTGTCCTCCGCTATTTGACAGGAGTCTAAGGACTCAGCCGGGAGAATAGAATTATTGTCGACAGCATGTAGTTTAGCAATGGTTGCATAACGGGGTAAGTTTACCTCATCATCTCCCCAATTGAGAAGCCGTACCGGTACTCTTCCATTCACCACTTCCACTACTCCCCTAGCAGTCATAAGTGTAGGTCTATGTTCTGAATGGTGGGGTTCTACTACAGCTTGGTAGTTCTGTCCTCTCAGACCTATGGCTGCCCTGCACCAGATTATCATTTCACTCATTGGGGGTATCACAATGGGATTCGAGTCAGTGACCCGTACATTACCAATTTCGCCGTCTGTAAGCTTCGCTTGCTGCTGACACACCAGGGCCCGGATCTCTCTTTGGATTACTCCTTTCTGCCTTGGTCGGGCAATCTCAGCGAGCTGTTGGAGTAAGAACACAACTTCTCCCAAACAATTACTGATAATGTTAGTACCCAAAATTATATTTAAACCGTTCTCCTCATTTACAGTCTTTACTACCAGAAGCCCCTGGTCTTTCAACTCCTCTCTGCCCACTTTCACATCTACACATTTTGTCCCGAGTACTTCTACAGGAAGACCATTAGAAGCATACACGGTAAAGTCAGGGCTCGGGGGTTTAAGACTGTCCATTGACCAGAACTTAGTATATAGGGCATCAGGTATTAGGGTCACCTGAGACCCAGTGTCTAACAATGCCGGAACAGCAATACCATCTAGAATGATAGACAGGTAGGGTCGTCCACCCACATACCTGCGGTTCCAGTCTAGTGGGCCTGACGGGTCTCCTCCTGGGTGTTGGCCCTCGGACCCAGGTTCTGCCCGTTTAAAGGACACTGTGGAGACATATGACCTTTCCGGTTGCATCGGTAACAGGTGATCTCCCGACGAGGAGGGTGTTGATCAGAGGTCGCTCCTGGGGGTGGCGTTGTCCTCCTCCGGGGGGGCGACGTCTTCCTTCTTCTCCGGTTCATCCACGGGACGTCTTCTGGGCAATCAGCTAATAAGATCTTCCCTTCTTCCTCTTTCCGCAGCTGCAGGGCACTCATCACAGCAGCCAGATTTTTAGTCAGCTGGCGCACCTCTGAGCGCAGACAGTCCAATTCACTAGGGGGTGTCGCCTGCGTTTTGGTTTCTGCCACTAGCGGGGAAAAGGGGGGTACTGCCGGTTCCAGAGTGACTTCACCCTGATGATGTTGGGTTGCCACTTCAGGTTTGCCCAGGGGTCGCAGCCCTTTTATTGCCATGTCCTTTAGGGCATCAAAGGTAGCATCCGGATGATCTAAGGACCACCAGTTTACAGTTCTGCGTTCCTCTTGGGATCTCAATCCCTGTATAAATTGCTCTTTCAGCATCTTAGTCTCATCGATAGCATTTAAATTATTAATCTGCTTAAGGGCTCTCAGGGCTCCTTGTAGTCGGCAAGCATAGTCCCGGATGCTGTCACCTGGCTGTTGTGAACAGTGATAGAAGGCCATCCGGAGATCCGTTTCTGTGCGGTCTTCAAATATAGCATGTAGCTTAAGGAGGATCGCAGGTACCGACTCCTGATCAACAGTATCCCAAGTCTCCACTTCCCTCTCAGCAGCGCCAGTTAGCTGCCCTATCAGCACAGCAGCTTTCTGTCTCTCAGGCATGGAGTACATTTCTAGGATGCTGCATAACTTCCGCTTGAAGCCTGCTAAAGTGCCTGGCTCACCGCTGTACTGGGGAAGCCATTTCGCCCCAGGCATATATGGGAGCGTTAGTGGCATGATCGGGACTACCGGACTGGGTGCGGGGCCTGCGCCCCCATCTGGCGCTACAATGCCACGCAGTGCGGGGTCGGGGCCTCCGGCTGGGGCCGCACTGTCGGCCGGTTGTTGTGACATCTTAGCGCCCCCTTGGTTAACCGGAGCCTACCGGTTTCAGAAGCTGCTACTTCACAGGCACAGCAGTGGGAACAGGACCTTCGTCGCAGGCGCTCTGATGTCAGAGCGTCCACTTCCTGTCGCAGGACCTGCCGCTGAGTCAGAGCCGGGGGCGTGTCCAAGACTTTGCGCGCTCTTTCAGGTACGCCCACCTTCTTCTCCAGCGCCTTAGGGCGCGAATATGGCGGCAAATATGGCGGTATTTGGCGCCAAACCACAGCAACAGTCTTTTTCACCAAAACACTCCACAGGCACACAGGGCTCGCAATGCTGCAAGTTTCGGATCCTGTTCGTGACGCCAAGTTTTTGTTGTGACCACGCACCACAATTGTGGGTTACCAGAGCAATGGGGTACTCAGAGCCGAGCCCATGGAAGTCTATGGGGTTGTCACAGGTAGCGCTGGCTCGGTCTGTGGCCCTGGCGGTCAGGCGTATGTTGGGGGGTATATTTACAGGGGATAGGTATATATATACAGTTCGTGACGCCACCTGTAGTTCTCTGATCACTAAGACCAGCGCTGCTGTAGATCTCTGAGGGGATGGTGTGGCAGCTAGATGTCGGGTCCCCTACAGGTGGGACTCTTCCCTCAGGGCTATGATGATGACGATGTTGTGCAGGAATACAATTAAATGAAACAGTCTCACACATCAAAGCTTCTTTCCATACCTTTTACTTCAAGTTGTTCAGGCAGGTCCCGGGAAGCTGATGAGGTAGATGGAGGATGAGTTTTGAGGTAACGGCAGAGCAGTTTAAGGGCCTCCTTTACTTTCCAATATGATGAGTCCAACCTGCATAGAGCTAAGTTCACTCTGATTTCTCCAGCTTCTCCAAAGCTGTACTGCCCGGTCAGTTTTGTAGTCGGAGCCTTCTGGTGATGGAACTAGGTTCTTGTTTTTGCTGATCAGGCTCAAAGTCCCTATTCCCCCGGACCCCTGTTACGTACTGACACTCCAAGGACTGCTTGCTGCGACCTAAGGTCCAGTAAGACTCTGGTTTTTCTATCACTATGCCTAAAGCTATAGTGACACTTCGGTCGCCAGTGACCAGTGAGCAATGTGCAGGATAATCGAATCCTTAAGGCAACTCTTAGAATCCTTTTCCTCTGCGCCCTTCGACCTGCTCACTCTCTCAATATCAGCACTGACTAGGCTGGGATAATATTTGGTTATCCGTACTAGCCTCCACTACTGTACTGTCTCTTTGTATCGACAGGAATCTTGGTTCCCCACAGGCACTAGTCCTGACTCCCTCCACTCTCTCAGGAGAACTTCAGACTCTCTTGTGCTAAAAAAGGCCACTCCCCTCTACACCCCTGCTGGGTGTGTCTGAAGTGGGTATGCCTCATGTAGAACCCTTAACCGTTACCTCTCCACTCATCCTCCTGGTATTGTGTGCCTCACATACCAGGGCTACACAAGTGTGACGCGCTTCCATCCGTATACAATACATTGGTTGCAAACACTATAGAAGTAGACAAAGGAGTAGCCTTTCCCAGATTGTGGACAGTTGTGTTTCAGTGTTCACTTCAGTCTGTGTTTTTTATTTTTTGAGTGCACATCACGCTCCAGTTACTTGTTCAAGCACTGCTGCTTGTACTCTGCTGAGCGTGTCTCAGTGCCTCATCCTTTTCATTTATCTCCAATTGGTTCTGCTCCATTCCATTTAAAATATAATCTATTAGTGTGACGCGCTTCCATCCGTATACAATACATTGGTTGCAAACACTATAGAAGTAGACAAAGGAGTAGCCTTTCCCAGATTGTGGACAGTTGTGTTTCAGTGTTCACTTCAGTCTGTGTTTTTTATTTTTTGAGTGCACATCACGCTCCAGTTACTTGTTCAAGCACTGCTGCTTGTACTCTGCTGAGCGTGTCTCAGTGGCTCATCCTTTTCATTTATCTCCAATTGGTTCTGCTCCATTCCATTTAAAATCTAATCTATTAGTGTGACGCGCTTCCATCCGTATACAATACATTGGTTGCAAACACTATAGAAGTAGACAAAGGAGTAGCCTTTCCCAGATTGTGGACAGTTGTGTTTCAGTGTTCACTGCAGTCTCTGAGGAATAACCACACTTAGGCCTTATAACTTTTCTGACTTTCTTTAGCAATCTACCAAGATGAAGAAGGCAGGGAGTAAGGCACGTGGTCGTGGCCGTGGAGTTCCAGCAGGGAGAGGACGTGGGGATTCTGTGGCTGCTGCCGCACCCAGTGACACAGCATCCTCCAGTTTTCCCCGTGAGCGTTCCTTTATGCGCACTTTTGTAGGAGCTCAGCGTACCCCCTGCTGCGGGGAAGAACAAATTGAAGCCGTTGTTGGTTGGATGGCAGCCAATGCATCGACTTCAATTCCTTCCACCTCCTCTCAGGACCACAGCACTGTTGAACAACCATCTGTCTGTTCACCGCCTGCCAAATTGCCCAGGCAGTCAGAGAGTTCTGAACTGGAGCCAGCTGAGTTTCTGCTTCTGTTCTCAGAATCTGTTGGCTTGCAAACAGGGGCCCAGCCAAGAGCATCGGGAATGGAAGAAGAGGCAGTATGCATGATGCCAACAGCGTGTCTTTTTAAATTTGGGAAGAGGCGGGTGACCCAGTGCCGGGGAGACACCGCAGAACCATCTGATGTATAACTCGGGTGCCTTTTTGTTGACATGGTGGGCCAGACCACCAACAGCAGCAGGGTTGGAAGAGGGAGTGGAATGAGGGGTCCAAGACCCACATGGCGTAGGAACGGGAAAGGTGGTGGTAGAGCTCGGGAAAAAGAGATTGCCCCAGGGGTCCAAACGTGGGGAGAGTTGGCTGCAACTCTTTTGCCTGTGCCTCCATTTTGGGGCACCCTTCGTAGCTTCTCTTAACAGAAAAAACGGGCGCCCCCAGGACTTGCACTGCGTGGTCCTTTTTGACACCTTGAATATATTTGCTATGTCAAATCAAGCTGTGTAAACAAAAAAATAAAAAAAGGGAAAAATGTCATAACCTTAATACCACAAATATTGGAAACATGTGCGGTCAAAGCCCTGGTTGAGTTCCAAAGACACACTGGAGAGTAGGCCCAAACCACGCCACCAAATCTTAGCTCTGTTGGGCCTCTTTCCACTCACACACAGCTGTTCTCTTCCTCACGGATCGCCATGGAAGAACCTCTGTCATGTTGTCCAGAGACCCCGGTTATTCCACCCACAGCTGCAAGTTTCCCCGTCTCCTCACCTCCCAGGGCCCCAAAACAGCCATCGGTACCAGGCATGGGAAAAAAAAGACGGCCATACCGGCAAACCTCCCCGGCACGGCTCTGAATGCTGGCTTGCAATACTCCGTCCCCTTTAAATGCTGTATTCAGGTGGTGGAGACTGAAGTTTCCGTAACTTAATGGGATTGGTCCCACAAAAACAATGTCCCAGCCATTTTATTTCAGAGGGAACCTCCCCCTCTTTCAAAAACATGTTAGGGGAAAAATTTAAAAATGCGCTGCTAAACCCGTCGTAGCAAGGGCCACCTGACCACCCATTTGGACCCTACCCCGGCCGGCTTTTCCCCCACTGCCCCAAATTTTTTGG
>JARQOD010011303.1:0-23945 GCA_033576555.1 Oophaga sylvatica
TTTTGAGAGCTATAATTTTTGCATATTTTGGCCCACAGAGTCATGTGAGGTCTTATTTTTTGCGGTACGAGTTGACGTTTTTATTTGTACCATTTTTGAGCAGGTGACATTTTTTGATCGCTTTTTATTTCGATTTTTGGGAGGTTAGAATGAACAAAAATCAGCAATTCATGAATTTCTTTTGGGGGAGGCGTTTTTATTGTTCCGCGTGTGGTAAAATTGATAAAGCAGTTTTATTCTTCGGGTCAGTACGATTATGGCGATACCTCATTTATATAATTTTTTTATGTTTTGGCGCTTTTATAGAATAAAAACAATTTTATATAAAAAATAATTATTTTTGCATCGCTTTATTCTGCGAGCTATAACATTTATATTTTTTCGCTGATGATGCTGTATGGCGGCTCGTTTTTGCGGGACAAGATGACGTTTTCAGCGGTACCATGTTTATTTATATCGGTCTTTTTGATCGCGCGTTATTCCACTTTTTGTTCGGCGGTATGATGATAAAGCATTGATTTTTTGCTTCGTTTTTTTTTTTTTTTTTTTTTTTTAAGGGGTTCACTAAAGGGGTTAACTAGTGGGACAGTTTTATAGGGGGGGTCGTTACGGACGCGGCGATACCAAATATGTGTACTTTTATTGTTTTGTTTTTTTTATTTACAGGAAGAAATGAATTTATTGGGGAATATTTTTTTTTTTTTTATTTATTTTGAATTTTTTTTATAACATGTTTATTTTTATTTTTTAACTTTTTTACTTTGTCCCAGGGTGGGACATCACTGTATTTTATCAAATCGCTGGTGTGACAGTGTGCACAGCACACTGTCACACCAGCGATCGCTCAGGCATAGATGCAGGCTTCTCAGTGCCTGCTCTCAGCAGGCACTGAGGAAGCCGCCTCCCTCCAGGACCCCGGCGCCATCTTGGATCCGGGTCCTGGGAGGGAGGAAGCCCTCAGAACAGCGCGATCACATCGCGCTGGTCTGAGGGTCTCAGGGGGGCGCGCAGGGAGCCCCCACCCTGCGCGATCCTTCCCTGTGCCCCCAGTACACCGCGATCATGTTTGATCGCGGTGTGCTAGGGGTTAATGTGCCGGGAGCGGTCCGTGACCGCTCCTGACACACAGTCACGGGTGTCAGCTGTGATAATCAGCTGACACCCGGCGGCGATTAGCTGCGCTCCCCTCAGGAGCGCAGCTGATCGCCCATGACGTACTATCCCGTCCATGGGCAGAATGGCACGGGTTTTATGGACGGGATAGTACGTCTAATGTCAGAGAGGGGTTAAGTCACCAGATCTACAGTTGTGTTTAAGGCGAAAGTGCCTTGGAATTGTTTTTAATGACTCCACGTCATCCACATCACGGGTGGCCTCAATATCCCTGATGTGCTCACGTGTCCTTACATGTAGCTCCTGGGTAGTAAGTCCAATGTAGACCAAATTACATGTGCAACTAGCAAAATAAACCACATGTGTCGTTGAACATGTAATATAGTCTCAGATAGTGTAATTCTTGAGGCCGTCCGATGATGTGAAGGACGAGGACATCACATGATTATGACATGCCAGGCATCTCCTACACGGATAAAAGCCAATGGTTTTTTCTTTCACGTTAAAGAGGGGTTGGGGTTTTGCCACATAGTGGCTCGATACTAGTGTATCTCTTAAATTTCTGCTTCTTCTTGCCGTCATTTGGGATGTGTTGAGAGCCGTTGTTGAAGTAGAGGATCGTTCATAAGCACTGACCAATGTTTCCATAAAATGTCACGCATTGTCTCCCACTGTTGGTTATATGTTGAAATAAATCGTATAACCCCGTCAGTGTTATTAGGTTTCTTCTTATGTGTCCCTAGAAGCTCGCTCATTTCGATGTTTCTGGCCCTCAAGTATCTCTTCCTAATGCAACGGTTACTGTAGCACCGATCCCTGAATCTCTGCCCAAGATCCTTAGCCTGTCTTTCAAATGATGAATCAGTGTACAAATTCTCAGTGCCTGTAGAAACTGACCCGTAGGAATCGCCCTGATGGTAGCGGCAGGGTGTGACGACGAGCATGTAATAGGGAGTTGACAGACCTATTGAATAAACTAGCAGCAATAGGTCCTCTACCAGAAGGGACCATCCTGGCCACCATGGATGTGGAATCTTTGTGCTCTAATATCCCACACCAGGATGGATTAAATGCCTGCAAAGTCTTCATGGAAAACACCGGGAATGATGCTGACTCTGTGGTGAAAGTCACAAAATTCATCCTCACCCACAATTACTTTGAATTTGACAACAAGATATATCTACAGAAGACTGGAACAGCTATGAGAAGTAAAATGGCTCCACAGTATGCAAATCTTTTCATGGCCAAGCTTGAAAGCGACTTTTTGTCCTCATGTCCCATCAGGCCTCTGGCCTACTACTGCTACATTGATGATATTTTAATTATACATTCTGGGCAATGGGTCTGACCAGACGTGTCTGACCATGCACCTTTCATATTCCATTTTTCAAATTACAGATTTCTAATTACTATACTCTGAATTAGACTAGAATTCCATGATGCATTTAGCCATTCATCACTGCTGTATTATCATCATCATCTGTATCTTAACCGAGTTGTCCTCTCTATCCACAGGTGTCACGAGCGCTTAGGAGGTGACAGGCTGTCATCCTGCATCTGCCCTCAGAAGGTCTGAGCGCCTGTCCATGCAGACTGCTCCCTGAACCATCTGCCTCTAGGACCCAGTGTCGACCTCCTCAGAGTAGTTTGGACCTATTTAGTTAGTGGCTCAGCTGTGACCCAGTGCGGGTAATAGCTTCATTTCCACTTGTGCTTGCTGGAGTGTGGACCTATTCGGAGTGCTCCAGTCCTGTGGCTGGAATCCGTATATATCCGTATCTGGCGATTCAGCTAAGTCTTCCCCTGTTTGTCTCTCCTTACCGTCTTTAGGTTAGCGTAGACTGCCTAGCGCGCATCTCCCTCCCATTCCCTATTCAGGACTTAGGCCTCAGGGAGATTCAGGGCCTGAGGTTCCTGCACGGCGACTGGTGAGGAACCAGTATAGGGACTCGGTAGGAGTGATAGGGAGAGATTAGATCTAGCCTAGGGGTCTCCAAATCCCTTCCCTAGTGTCTGGGCCCCCTCCCCCATTTCCCTTCATGTTACACTTGGTTTTCCCACACTGTGCGTGATAACAGGTATGCTATCATCTACCCAGCTTTCCCCTGCTTTTGACTGTCTATGAAGTGCATATAATCTCTCTCTGGTATGCTATCATCTACCCAGCTTTCCCC
Source organism: Oophaga sylvatica (assembly GCA_033576555.1). Taxonomy (NCBI): domain Eukaryota; kingdom Metazoa; phylum Chordata; class Amphibia; order Anura; family Dendrobatidae; genus Oophaga; species Oophaga sylvatica. The sequence goes on from JARQOD010011303.1 coordinate 3,288, forward strand.
CTGCTTTTGACTGTCTATGAAGTGCATATAATCTCTCTCTCTGGTATGCTATCATCTACCCAGCTTTCCCCCTGCTTTTGACTGTCTATGAAGTGCATATAATCTCTCTCTGGTATGCTATCATCCACCCAGCTTTCCCCCTGCTTTTGACTGTCTATGAAGTGCATATAATCCCTGGCATTTCATTACTTACCCATCTTTCTGTTTCCACAATGTATTCATTCCCCTTGTGTCTTCCATGCATACCTGAGTAGTCAGTCCCTCCCCCCTTTTTATCACCTCTGCTTAACTGTGAACATGTGGTCTGGGTAATCACGCCCACAACCCTCCTCACAGCTGATCCATCTCAACTGCACATATATTCTGGGCCATGGGTCTGACCAGACGTGTCTGACCATGCATCTTTCATATTCCATCTTTCAAATTACAGATTTCTAATTACTATACTCTGAATTAGACAAGAATTGGACTGGAATTTGACTGTAAGTTAACAGAATATATAACCACTACCATGTTTCCTTTCCTTTTCACTTTCACCCCATACTACTTACTTTCTTCCTATCCCCTGTAATCCCCCACCTAGTAAGGAAGTAGTCATTTCCCCTTCCATCCTCCCCAGCCATCTCACCTTTTCCTCAAACTGTTCCTCCACGTACAATCCTTTTTCTCCAGACACACACGGCCACATCATGTCTTATCCTGCTCCCACCTTCTAACGCTCTGTCTGTTACTCCTCATTGCTGGCGAAGTATCCCAAAATCCTGGCCCTCCTCAACACATCCCCACACTCACTTCTACCACCCTGCCACAATCCTCTACACCAGTGTTTCTCAACTCCAGTCCTCAGGACCCACCAACAGGTCATGTTTTCAGGATTTCCTCACTTAAATCCATGCGACACATTCATTCCTGCACTGAGAGTGTCAAAGGTCGTCATGAGTTTATATTCCCAAACTTTTCTGTCTCTCTGAGATGTGAAGTTATCTTTCAATACCAGTAATTTCAAGTCCATGGTGCTGTGATCAGGCATACAAAAATATTTTGCCACAGGTAGATCCATTTTTTTTTCTCTTATTGTGTGGTGATGAGAATTCATCCTTGTTCTCAGTTTTTGCCCGGTCTCCCCCACATACAGACCCCCAGTTGGACATTTAGTACAAATAATTAGGTACACCACATTAGATGTGATGCAGCTGAAAGTACCTGGGATCTTGTAGTCCTGATGTGAGTTGGGGATCTTTATCTTGTCCGTGGTCATTATAAATGGACAGGTTTTACATTTTTTTCTGGTTGCATGGAAAGGTTCCTGCAGCTGTTGGGGAGGACAGGGAGCTTCTGACAATGATGCTTCTTAGATTTGGGGGCTGCCTAAAACACAGTAGTGGGGGGTCTGGAAATATGGATTGTACTCTGGCATCTTTTTGTAGTAAAGGTTGTTAATTTCCATGCAGTTTCCCTTAGCACCTCCAGATTTGGATTGTAGGTGACCACTAGAGGCACCCGGTTATTTTCATGTTTAGCTTTGTAATGTAGCAGGTGATTCCTTGATATTCTGGTGGCTCTTGTAATTTGATTTTCAATTGTTCTTGGATGGTAGCCCTGATTTAAAAAGGTCTTTCTGAAGCGACCAAGGTGTTCATCTCTATCCATGAGGTTGGAACATATACGGTTGTATCTGATGGCTTGGCTGTAGATAGAGTTTTTTATATGTTTTGGATGGAAACTGTCCCATTTAAGGTATGTTGGATGGTCGATTGGCTTCTGATACAGGGATGTCTCTATTTCATTGTTCTTTAGCTTAATGATGGTGTCTAAAAAGTTAATTTCAGTGCTGGAGTAGTTGGGTGTTAAGTTGATGGTGGGATGAAATTGATTATACTGTTCGTGGAATGTCTTTAGCTGTTGCTCAGACTCTGTCCAGATTATTATTATTATACATTTTTATAGCGCCATTTATTCCATGGCGCTTTACATGTGAAAAGGGGCAAATATAGACAAGTACAATAAACGTGAGCAATACAAGGCACACACAAGTACAGGAGAGAGGACCCTGCCCGCAAGGGCTCACAGTCTACAGGGATGGGTGAGGATACACTAGGAGAGGGTAGAGCTGGTCGTACGGTGGTTCAGTAGACTGAGGATCACTGCAGGTTGCAGGCTTGACGGAAGAAGTGGATCTTCAGGTTCTTTTTGAAGGTTTCCATGGTAGTCGTGAGTATGATGTGTTGGGGTAGAGAGTTACAGAGTATGGGGGTGGCACGGGAGAAGTCTTGTATGCGGTTGTGGGAAGAAGAGATAAGAGGGGAGTAGAGGAGGAGATCTTGAGAGGATAGAAGGTTGCGTGTGGGTATGTACCAGGAGACCATGTCACAGATGTATGGAGGAGACAGGTTGTGGATGGCTTTGCATGTCATAGTTAGGGTTTTGAACTGGATCCTCTGGACAATAGGAAGCCAATGAAGGGCTTGGCAGAGAGGAGAGGCTGGGGAATAACGGGGAGACAGGTGGATTAGTCGGGCAGCAGAGTGCAGGATGAATTGGAGTGGTGCAAGAGTGCTAGAGGGGAGGGCCAGAGAGTAGGAGGTTGCAGTAGTCGAGTGTTTTTGTAGTTTCATGGTCAAGGAATGCACGGATCCGGGAAATATTTTTGAGTTTGAAACGGCAGGAGGAGGCAAGGGTTTGGACATGTGGCTTGAAAGAGAAGGCAGAGTCGAGGATCACCCCGAGGCACCGAGCATGCGGGACTGGGGTAAGTGAGCAGCCATTGACATTGATGGATAGGTCTGGTGGGGGGGTAGAGTGAGATAGGGGAAAGATGATGAATTCTGTTTTGTCCATGTTCAGTTTTAGAAAGCAAGCAGAGAAGAAAGTGGAAATAGCAGACAGACATTGTGGGATTTTGGTCAGTGAGGTGAGGTCAGGTCCAGATAGGTAGATCTGCGTGTCATTGGCGTAGATATGATACTGCAAACCATGGGATTCTATGAGCTGTCCCAGGCCGAGGGTGTAGATGGAGAAGAGTAGGGGTCCTAGAACTGAGCCTTGAGGAACACCGACAGACAGGGGGCGAGGTGAGGAGGTAGTGTGGGAGAGGGAGACACTGAATGTTTGGTTTGTTAGACATGATGAGATCCAGGATAGGGCCAAGCCTGTGATGCCAAGAGATGAGAGAATCTGTAGCAGGATGGAATGGTCCACAGTGTCGAAGGCAGAAGACAGGTCCAGGAGAAAGAGGACAAAGTAGTGTCGTTTGCTCTTGGCGGTTAGTAGGTCGTTGGTGACTTTAGTTAGGGCAGTTTCAGTTGAGTGATGCAGTCGGAAGCCTGATTGTAAGTGGTCAATGAATGTGGTAGATAGCACTGATGACATGTCCGTTCTTTTTCACGGTCCGCATAAATTGCGGACTGATTTTCCTATTGAAATCAATGGGTGAGTTTAAAAAAAGTATGTACAAAACACACATGTGAATTGCGCAAAGAAAAAGTGCAAGAAGAACTGCAGTAACGTGGACGGGGAGTCCAGAGATTCCCCCTTCCATGTTACTGCAGACCTTTCATGGCGTACGCGATCATGTGACGCATGTGATCACATGCGTCATCACAGGTCCTGCAGCAGGAAGACTCGGGGAAGACCAGAGGTAGCTGGATCAGGTAAGCTAAGCCTCCCTGCGACGGGACCTGCAGTCAGCTCTGGTTCGGATCACCTTCATCGGAATCGGAGCTGCCAATAACCATGATATGACAATCGGTAAAATTGCCGATGTTCACATGATCAGATCACTCATCCCTACATTTTTTTCCTATCTCTTTTTATTCACAATGCAAAATATGCATGTGTGTTTTGCTTTTCAAATAAAAAAATAAATAATACATTTTCAAAGATTATGCGATTTTCAAAAGACCCGTGTGTTTTCACCCTAAAAGTATATTTTTACTTTATCTAAACTATTCTATTTCTTCTTGTAGTGCAAACAATGGAGTTTTCAAGTAGCCAGAGAAACAACAAAGTTCTGAATTACTTGGGGTTTGAATATCTGGCATTTCGCACTATCAATGCAGTGGTGACTTGGAGATGTAGGCTGCATCGCTCTATAAATTCAATTCAATTATCAAAACAAAAGATGGCAACGTAGTTCAAGAACCAACAGAACATTGTCATGACTCCTGCCCTCAAAAAGCGGTAGCAAATGTTGCCAGAAGCAAAATGAGAGAAGACATGAGAGCTGTAAATGCTACTCCTCTCAATGTGATGGGAAAGGTGTTGTCTGGGTTGAGTAATGATGTCTTGGCTCATATGCCAAGACAATCATCTCTTGCGAGAAGCCTTCTCCATCATAGAACAGATGGTAATTTGCCTAACATCAAAACTATCAAGTTTGATATTCCGGAAAAGTACAGTCAACTGCTCCTTCATGATTCCGGAAAGGACGATAGAAATAGAATTCTGGTTTTAGGCGATAGAGATCTTATGCTGGAAATGAACAAAGATACCATCTATGGAGATGGCACTTTTGATAAAGTGCCCAATATGTTTTACCAACTGTACACTTGGCATGCCAAGGTGGGTAACTCATATCCACCATGTTTGTACATTTTACTACAAAGGATATGAGGACGTATAAGAGAATGTTTGAAATAACGAAGCTGTTGATTCCAAATCTGGCACCTCAAAGGGTATGTTTCCACGGTCAGGAAACAGTCCGGATTTGCTGCGTGTTTGACGCTGTGCGTTGGCGCAGCGTCAAACACACAGCGTCCAGATGTTACAGCATAGTGGAGGGGATTTCAAGAAATCCCGTCTCCACTATGCGTAAAAACACGCAGGCGGAAGACCTGCATTTCCGGACATGCGGCGCGTCTTTTTAGACCGCAGCATGTCCTATTCCCTTGCGGCGACGCAGCGTCGCCGCAAGGGAAATAACACAGGGCTATGTAACCCTGCGATCATTCCGGACGTGTTCCGGATGTGTTCCTGAACACATCCAGAATGAACGCGCGTACAGTAGGGGGCGGGGCTTTGGGCGGAGCAGACTTTCCGCTCCGTCCAAAGCGCTGTGTTTCCTGAACATGGAAACACAGCCAAAAGGTTTTAGTTGATTTTGAGAAGGCTTGTATGACTGCAGTCAGGGTTGCCTTTCCACATGCTGAGGTCAAAGGTTGTTATTTCCATCTGTGTCAGAGCCTCATTAGAAAAATAAAAAATGTTGGTTTGAAGACAGAATATGAAAGTATTATTGACGCAAAAATGACACTGAAGTCTCTTGCTGCATTCGCCTTTGTGCCAATAGAAGATGTGAGGTGTATTTTTGATCAGCTTGCTGCCACATTCCCAGATGAAGACTGCTATAATGAAGTTCTCACATACTTTTTTTCTACATATATTGAGGGTGCAGCTGGTAGAGATCCACAATTTCCTATATGAATATGGAATCATTATGAAGCAGCCCTGGAACAGTCACCAAAAACGACAAACTGTTGTGAGGGATTTCACAATGCACTTAACTCCATGTTCCACTGCAGTCATCCCAGCTTGTGGTTTCTTTTTGATGGATTGCAGAGGGACCTGGCTTGCCACAAATTAACACTAATGCACAGGCAGGTCGCCTTGAGATAAAGAAGAGGAAGTATGAGGCACTGTATCAGACAGTTGCCACCTCTGTAGAGGACTACACCCAGGTTCAAGATAAACTTAAGTACTTAAGGAGATTGGCTAATTTGCAGTAAAATGGCTACTTTGCAGATGTGCAATGATTGTATAATAAAATAGAGTTATTGTTGTTACTATACATTTTTAAAGGGGTATTATCGCCAAATGGCTCTTCAGCCCGTACTTACCTGCTCCCAGCGCTCCCGGGGTCCTCTCTGCACAGGCTGGAAGGCTGCAGTCTCGGTTTTCACGCAGGCTGCAGCTGACCGCCCACAAGTCCCAGGCCTGGCAACCTGACGCCATCCGGGACACAGTCGCTGTACAGCTGTTTCCGCTCCGGCTGTCATGGCAGCAGGATGCTGGGGCCTGGGGAACTGAGCAGCTGGATGCAGCGCAAGCCCCTCCCCCTCTCACGCCTGCTTGCTTCAACCACCCCTTCACTAGGCCTGCTCTGACCCGTGCCCAGAAACTCCTGTTTCAGGTGCTACCTGGTGCAGGGGAGAGAACAGCATGTTGAGGCAGACATGTGGTCCAGTATCTCTCTGCTGTGACGCACTCTCCTCTCCACCAGGTGGTGCCGCCTGAGGCGAGCGATTCACATCGGCTCATTATAGGTGCACCCCTCGGATGTAGAAAGCAAGAGTGAAGAATGTGGGCAATCTCCCATGTGGCCAATTTTCCATATGGGATTGGCTAATTTGCAGTAAAATGTCAACCTTGCAGGTGTGCAATGAATGTTTAATTAAATGGAGTTATTGTTATTATACATTTTTAATAAACTGTTATTTTGGCCATATGTGCAATTTTCTTTTCCTATGGGCAATCATAACTGTGGGCATTTTTCCTTTGTGCAATTTTCTGTGTGGGCAAATTTCTGTGTGGGCAAATTTCCGTGTGGGCAAATTTCCGTGTGGGCAAATTTCCGTGTGGGCAAATTTCCGTGTGGGCAAATTTCCTGTGGGCATTCATGACTGTGGGGTTTTTTCTGTGGGCATTTTTCCTGTGGGCATTTTTCTTTTGGGCATTTTTCTGGTCACCGAATATATGTATACTCCATGGCCCTGGCTGAAAAAGAAAAAATTGATTACATTTTTTGGGAATGGGGGATGTGATATTTACCGTCTTCTGTCCGATCTCCTCTCCTCTTGCTGCTGCTGCTCCCCCTCTTCCCTTTCTGGTGCCTGTTGGCGTCGTCTGGTGTGGAATAAAGAGACAAAAAGGGCCATGGAATATATGTATATTCCATAGCCCTGGCTGAAGAAGAAAAAATTGGGTAAATTTTTGGGGAATGGGGGATGTGATATTTACCGTCTGCTGTCGGATCTCCTCTCCTCCTCTTGCTGCTGCTGCTCCTCTCCCCTTTGTGCCTTTTTTTTTCATCCTCTGCTGTGGAAACAAAAACAGCCAGTGAATATATGGATATTCCATAGCTCTGGCTGAAAAAGAAAAAATTGGTTACATTTTTGGGGAATGGGGGATGTGATATTTACCATCTGCTGTCGCCCTGTCACTCCATTTCTGCTGCTGGTGGTGCTGTTGGTGGTGGTGGTTGTCTCTGGCTTGGTCTTGCTCTCTTCCTGGCTGGCTGCATGGTAATGGCTGAGTGTCCCACTGCATGCTTTATATATGTTTGCTGTGGGCTGGGCTATCAATTAAAAAAAACGGATCCTGACACCGGATCCGGCTTTTTCGCCGGAGACATAAAAGTTACAGTTGCTGTTTTTCCAGACGCTGGAATGTGACCAGACACCGGATCAGGCGAAAACCTGACGTGCCGCAAGGCCATGCGGCGCGATCCGGCGCTAATGTTAGTCAATGAGAAAAAACCGTATCCGGCATTACATTTCGCCGGATCCAGTTTTACAAAAAAAGGCCGGATTGCGCCGTCAGGCGCAAAACGGATGTGTGAAAGAGGCCTAACTGTCACACTATTTCATCCCTGTACCATACAATCTTGGTAGGAAAGACTTGTTATCTTCCATCCAGATTTATCTTTAGTACTAGCAGTTCTCCCCTTTTTTAGATATTTATTGAATATCTAACCATCTATATACTGTTTGGATATCCCATGCTTTCCTGGCCATGTGACACCCTGACTCTTCTCAGTTTTTAAAATTATCCTGTTATTAATGTTTTCAATAAAATATACTTTTATCTTTGTTAATTCATTTACTTCCATTTCTTTGGATAGAACAAATCTTTGTCTTATATGAAGAAATACAACATAAGAACTACCATCAGCACAGGAAAACATCACCAAAACCAATATCACTACACGAATGCATCAACAGAACCACCTGATCAGTACAGGAATACATTACCAGAAGCACCATTAGTACAAGAAATCAGCACCAGAACAACTATCAATACATAAACCATCAGTACTTAAATACAGAATAAAAACCATCAGCAGTGCATCAATACAACACCTGAATCACGATCAGCACATGAATATATGACCAGCACCAATATCAGTATATGAGTACAGCACCAAGTTTAGTACAGCAATCAATTGTAATATCAGATGTACACCCACAATATACATTATCACACGAACCTTCAACTACTGATCTTCAGAATGTGGACCATGCAGGATTCATATTATTGCTTAGACATAGGTAGTATCACCAATAAACATTTACACTCAAGTACCTTACAGGTGACAATCTCTGATCGGAGTCATTCTCATCCCTTTTATCTCCATCTAGTCCAGACGCTTGATGACTTTGATAATGCACAGTGTTGTGAATGGACTTGAAATGAGTTCTGAGCAGAGGCTCCCTCTGGTGGTTACAAGCGGTACTGGACTGTCCAGTGAAGATTGTGAGGAGTGTGGAATCAGGTGTTACTGACTGGTCTTATATAAGGGAGTCGCCTTCCCATCAGGGTTGCCGGTGATCAATTGTTCTGGTCTCAATCCTTGAGTCCTGTTTCCTTTGTAGCCTGCTGTGTCGTGTCTGCATCTCCTGCTAACAGATAAGACATTTTCTTCTTTTTGTTTTTGTGCTTGATTTTTGCATTTTGTCCTGCACTTCTGTGGGGGCCTTCAGGGTCCCCTCCGGGGGCTTTTACCCTCTCAGTTTAGTTCAGCCACTGATGTTTGTACTTTTGCTTTTTCCAGTTTTTTCAGTGGCTGCTGTTTTTGATTTTGTTACACCAGAGAACTAATTTAGGTGGTAGAGGTCGTGTGATCTCAGGTGATTTTGAAATTAGTAGAGTTGGTGCTTTTCAGGGTTTTTTGGGATTGCAGTAAGTGCCCTTCCTATCCTTTTCTATTTAGGTAGTTTGGGCCCCAACGTTTGCTCATACTATTTTCTGTCTGTGTCAGTATTTCATCTTGTCTAACCGCCATTACATGTTTGGGGGCTTTCTATGTTCTTTGGGATCTGCTCCGGGGCAGATAGCTTTCCTCTTTCTATCTTTAGGTGTAGTTAGTTTCTCAGGCTGTGACGAGGCGTCTAGGACCAACGTAGGAACGCTCCACGGCTGCCTCTAGTTGTGGTGGTTAGTCAGGGTACTGCAATCTCATAGATTCCAACTTCTCTGGTGTATTGCCTTTTTTACCTGCACTCCTCAGCTACCGAAACATAACAGTATCACCGGCCTAAAAATTGAAAATTGTATGGTACTCACAGAAGGGAAAAAATATTGTGAAAGAAAAAAGGTTGTCAGAGTTGTCAGAGATATTTTTCTGTTTGTTGCATTTTTTTTTTTTTTCCCTCTGTATCTCTGGGTGCTGGGGAGGATTTTTTTTTCTCTCAATGAAGTTTGCACAGTTGTCTGGCCGTGTGGATCAGCTTGCCACTGAGGTTCGGAGTATTGCTGCCTGTCTTGCTGGGTTGCCTGTTGTGGAACCTAGGATTCCCATGCCAGATTTGTTTTTAGGGGATCGAGCTAAGTTTCAGAATTTCAAAAATAATTGTAAATTGTTTTTTGCCTTAAAATCTAAGTCCTCAGGGAACGCAGCGCAGCAGGTTCAAATTGTCATCTCTCTCCTGCGCGGCGATCCTCAGGATTGGGCTTTTTCCCTGACACCTGGGGATCCTGTTTTGAGTGATGTTGATGCATTTTTTCAGGCTTTGGGGTTATTGTACGATGAGCCTAATGTCACTGATCAAGCTGAAAAAGCCTTGTTGGCATTAAATCAGGGTCTTGATGACGCTGAGTTATACTGTCAGAGATTCCGTAGGTGGGCAGTCCTGACCAAGTGGAATGACGACGCTTTGGCGGCCCTTTTTCGGAAGGGTCTGTCAGATAATGTAAAGGATGTTATGGTGGGATTCTCTGTCCCCTCTGGTCTCAATGATTCTATGTCATTAGCGATTCAAATTGACAGACGTTTGCGTGAGCGGAGAAGTATGCGTGGAATGGTGTTGCCTTGTGAACCTGCTTCTGAACCCATGCAGTGTGATAGAGTGGTGTCTGGGGCACAGCGTCATGAGTTTCGAAAGCGCAATGGGTTATGTTTCTACTGTGGTGATGCCTCTCATGCTATTTCAGTCTGCCCTAAGCGGGGAAGACGTTTTACACGCTCAGTTGTCTTGGGTAGTGTTCAGACTAAGTTTTTATTAACTGTCACTCTGATATGCTCGCTGTCCTCATTTTCTGCTCAGGCTTTCGTTGATTCTGGAGCAGCTATTAACCTGATGGATTATGATTTTGCTAAACGTTGTGGGTTTCCCTTGATACCCCTACAGAAGTCTATTCCCCTACTGGGGATCGATTCTACCCTTTGGCTGAGAATAAACCTCAGTTCTCTACTCAGGTGATAATGAGGGTTGAACCTGATCATCAGGAGTGCTGTAAATTTTTGGTTCTGTATAATCTGCATGATATTATCGTACTGGGCTTCCCTTGGTTGCAGTCTCATAATCCTGTTTTGGATTGGAAATCTGTGTCTGTAACCAGTTGGGGCTGCCAATGTGTTAATACCAACACTCCTGTTTTTTCTGCCTCTCCCCAGGCTCAGGATGTTCCTGACTTTTTGATTGATTTTTCTGATGTGTTTAGCGAAAGTAAATCTGCATCCTTGCCTCCCCATAGGAGCTATGACTGCGCTATTGAATTAGTGCCTGGTAGTAAATTCCCTAAAGGTCGCCTTTTTAACTTGTCTGTACCTGAACATGACGCTATGCGGTCTTATATCAAGGAATCATTGGAGAAGGGTCATATCAGACCATCCTCTTCACCCTTAGGTGCCGGTTTTTTCTTTGTGGCCAAAAAGGATGGTTCATTAACCCCTTAAGGACAGAGCCATTTTGCAGCTTAATGACCGGGCCAATTTTTACAATTCTGACCACTGTCACTTTATGAGGTTATAACTCTGGAACGCTTTAACGAATCCCGCTGATTCTGAGATTGTTTTTTCATGACATATTGTACTTCACGTTAGTGGTAAAATTTCTTTGATATGACTTGTGTTTATTTATGAAAAAAACGGAAATATGGCGAAAATTTTGAAAATTTAACAATTTTCAAACTTTAAATTTTTATGCCCTTAAATCAGAGAGATATGTCACACAAATTTCTTAATAAATAACATTTCCCACATGTCTACTTTACATCAGCACAATTTTGGGACCAAAATTTTTTTTTGTTACGAAGTTATAAGGGTTAAAAGTTGACCAGCGATTTCTCATTTTTACAACACCATTTTTTTTTAGGGACCACATCACATTTGAAGTCACTTTGAGGGGTCTATATGATAGAAAATACCCAAAAGTGACACCATTCTAAAAACTGCACCCCTCAAGGTGCTCAAAACCACATTCAAGAAGTTTATTAACCCTTCAAGTGCTTCACAGGAGCTGAAGCAATGTGGAAGGAAAAAATTGACATTTAACTTTTTTTGCAAAAGCTTTACTTCGGAACAAGTTTTTTTATTTTCACAAGTGTTAAAAGAAAAAATGAACCACAAAATTTGTTGTGCAATTTCTTCTGAATACTTCGATACCCCATATGTGGGGGTAAACCACTTTTTGGGCGCGTGGCAGAGGTCGCAAGGGAAGGAGCGCCGTTTGACTTTTTCAACGCAGAATTGGCTGAATGCCATGTCGCGTTTAGATAGCCTCTGATGTGCCTAAACAGTGGAAACACCCCACAAGTGACCCCATTTTGGATACAAGACCCCTTAAGGAACTTATCTAGATGTGTGGTGAGAACTTTGAACCTCCAAGTGCTTCACACAAGTTTATAACCTAGAGCCATGAAAAAAAAAAAAAATTTTTTTCACAAAAATGATCTTTTCACCCCAATTTTTAATTTACCAAGGGTAATAAGACCGCAAAAGTTTTTGTGCAATTTGTCCTGAGCATGCTGATACCCCATATGTGGGGGTAAACCACTTTTTGGGCGCACGGCAGAGGTCGCAAGGGAAGGAGCGCTGTTTGACTTTTTCAACGCAGAATTGGCTGGATGCCATGTCGCGTTTAGAGAGCCCCTGATGTGCCTAAACAGTGGAAACCCCCAACAAGTGACCCCATTTTGGAAACTAGACCCCCTAAGGAACTTATCTAGATGTGTGGTGAGCACTTTGAACCTTCAAGTGATTCACACAAGTTTATAACGTAGAGCCGTGAAAATAAAAAATCATATTTTTTCCACAAAAATTATCTTTTCACCCCAATTTTTATTTTCCCAAGGGTAACAAGACCCCAAAAGTTTTTGTGCAATTTGTCCTGAGCATGCCGATACCCCATATGTTGGGGTAAACCACTTTTTGGGCGCACGGCAGAGGTCGCAAGGGAAGGAGCTCCGTTTGACTTTTTCAACGCGGAATTGGCTGGACGCCATGTCGCATTTGTAGAGGCCCTGATGTGTCTAAACAGTGGAAACCCCCCACAAGTGACCCCATTTTGGAAACTAGACCCCCTAAGGAACTTATCTAGATGTGTGGTGAGCACTTTGAAGCCCCAAGTGCTTCACAAAGTTTATAACGCCCGGGCGTGAAAATAAAAAATCATATTTTTTCCACAAACCTGATCGTTTAGTCCCCAATTTTTTATTTTCACAAGGGTAACAGGAGAAATTGGACAACAAAAGTTGTTGTACAATTTGTCCTGAGTATGCTGATACCCCATATATGGGGGGGGACCACTGTTTGGGCGCACGGCAGGGCTTGGAATGGAAGCAGCACCGTTTGACTTTTTCAAACCAAAATTGGCTGGAATTGAGATTGGACACCATGTCGCGTTTGGAGAGCCCCTGATGCGCCTAAACAGTGGAAACCCCCCACAAGTAACACCATTTTGGAAACTAGACCACCTATGGAACTTATCTAGATCCGCTGTGAGCACTTTGAACCCCCAAGTGTTTCACAAAAGTTTATAATGCCTGGGTGTGAAAAAAAAAAAAACAATTTTCCACAAAAATGATTTTTTAGTCCCAAATTTTTGATTTTTCACAAGGAAATTGGACCCCAAAAGTTGTTGTCCAATTTGTCCTGAGTACGCTGATACCAAATATGTGGGGGGGGGAAACTGTTTTGGCGCACAGCAGGGCTTGGAAAGGAAGCAATAACGTTTTGGAATGCAGACGTTGGTGGGGGTCATGTTCCGTTTGCAGTGCCCCAGATGAGCCTAAACAGTGGAAAACCCCCACAAGTGACCCCATTTTGGAAACTAGACCCCATAAGGAACTTATCTAGATCTGTGGTGAGCACTTTGAACCTCCAAGTGTTTCACAAAAGTTTATAATGCCTGGGTGTGAAAAAAAAAATCAATTTTCCACAAAAATGATTTTTTAGTCCCAAATTTTTGATTTTTCACAAGGAAATTGGACCCCAAAAGTTGTTGTCCAATTTGTCCTGAGTACGCTGATACCAAATATGTGGGGGGGGGGAACTGTTTTGGCGCACAGCAGGGCTTGGAAAGGAAGTAATAACGTTTTGGAATGCAGACGTTGGTGGTGGTCATGTTCCGTTTGCAGTGCCCCAGATGAGCCTAAACAGTGGAAACCCCCCACAAGTGACCCCATTTTGGAAACTAGACCCCTTAAGGAGCTTATCTAGATGTGTGGTGAGCACTTTGAACCCCCTAGTGCTTCACAGAAATTTATAAACGCAGAGCCGTGAAAATGAAAAATCATTTTTTTTTTCGAAAATGATTTTTTTAGCCAGCTATTTTTATTTTCCCAAGGGTAATCGGAGAAATTAGAACCCAAAAATTGGTGTGCAATTTGTCCTGAGTACGCTGATACCCCATATGTTGGGGTAAACCACTGTTTGGGCGCACGGCAGGGCTCGGAAGGGAGGGAGCGCCATTTGACTTTTTGAACGCCACATCGTGTTTGGAGACCCCCTGATGTGCCTAAATAGTGGAAATCCCTCAATTCTAGCTCCAACCCTAATCCCAACACACCCCTAACCCTAATCCCAACCCTAATCCTAACCTAAATCCCAACCCTAATTCCAACCCTAATTGTAACCCTAACCTTAATTATAACCTTAATTATAACCCTAACCCTAATTGTAACCCTAACCCTAATTCTAACCCTAATTATAACCCTAACCCTAAGGCTAGGTTCATTTTGCGTTTTACCAGCCCGTTCAACACATAGCGTTGACGGGCTGGTAATGGTATAGCATAACGCGATCGCGTTATGCTATACCCGCTAGTGCAGAGGAATCAGCAGATGATTCATCTGCGCTAGCGGTGACGGAGCCCAAACGCTGCAGCCCGCGTCCGAGGCTCCGTCACTGAATGATGGCACGTCGCAAACGCATGCCGCTTTACGGCATGCGTCGCGATGCGCCCTCAAATGGGGGTGAATGGCAGCGTTAACGGACTGCGTTACACCGCGTTATACCGCGGTGTAACGCAGTCCGTCTAACGGACTGCCATAACGCAGTATGAACCCAGCCTAACCCTAACGCTAATTATAACCCTTACCCTAAGGCTGCTTTCACACTTCCGGCGGGCGCCTGTCGGCGCCCCCGGCATTTTGCCGCAGCGCCGCATCAGAGAACCTGATGCGCCGCCGGCGGCCGCATGCGGTTTTTTGCCGGATGGTTTCTGATGCCCGGAGACATCAGAAACCATCCGGCAAAAACAAAAAACGTTACATGCAGCGTTTTGTCCGGCCGCCGCAATGTACATTTGCGCCGCATCCGGACAAAACCGCATGCAACGCATTGACATGCGGCGCCATCCGGCGCTAATGCAAGTCAATGCAAAAAAAACGCATGCGGCACATCAGATTTTCTGATGCGGCGCTGCGGCTAAATGCCGGGGGCGCCGTCAGGCGCACACCGGATGTGTGAAACCAGCCTAATGCTAACCCTAACCCTAATTATAACCTTAACCCTAATTATAACCCTAACCCTAATTATAACCCTAACCCTAACAGAAAAATGAAAATAAATATAATTTCTACTTTTTATTATATGTCCCTAACTAAGGGGGTGATAAAGGGGGGGTGGTTATGTACTGTTTTTTTTATTTTGATCACTGTGATAGTTTATCACAGTGATCAAAATGTACTTTTATGAGAATGAATGAAAAAAAATTTGAATCTGCCGCCAAAGCAGATGGGCGGGCGCACTGCGCATGCGCCCGCCATTTTTTTTTTGCAGGGAGAAGAAGCCGGGATCCTGGGGCCTGCGGGAGGACGGAGGACACCGGTAAGTATATGGGGGGGCGATCGGGGGACCCTCATTTTCTCCCCTCTGATGTGCGATCACATCAGAGGGGAGAGAAATCATTTTTTTTTTTTTTTTGCGATCGCGGCTATGCTTGCATAGCCGCGATCGCAACACCGGGATCGGTGAATACCGACCCGGATCATGTTCTCTGGGGTCTCGGCTACCCCCGGTAGCCGAGACCCCAGAGAATATTTGCCCATCCCCCCACCAGCACAGCGGCACATAGCGGCGGGCGCACTGGGCATGCGCCCCCATTGTCTTAACGGCGCCGGCACCGGGGGACACCGGAGGGCCCGGGGGCCACATGGACTGGATCGGGGGCCACATGGGGGTCCTGGGGACCCTTTTTCTCTGTCCTCTGATGTCCGATGACATCAGGGGACAGAGAAATTAAATGGCACAACTTTTTTTTTTTTTTTGTTGCGGTCGCCGTTATAGGGTTAATAACGGCGATCGCAACAACGGTGTCGGTAAAAACCGACCCGATTCATGTTCTCTGGGGTCTCGGCTACCCCCGGTAGCCAGACCCCGGAGAAAATGCGCCTCTGGGGGGCGCTATTCACTTTTTCCACAGCGCCGTTAATTAACGGCGCTGTGGTTTAAGTACCCTTAATGACCGCCGTTAAAAGGCGTATCGGCGGTCGTTAAGGGGTTAAGGCCGTGTATTGATTATCGTCTTTTGAACAATATTACTGTAAAATATCAATACCCGTTACCTTTGATTTCTGACCTGTTTTCCAGGGTGAAAAACGCTACTTGGTTTACCAAGCTTGACCTCAGGGGGGCATATAACCTTATTCGCATTAAGCACGGGGATGAATGGAAGACGGCATTCAATACCCCTGAGGGGCATTTTGAGTACCTTGTGATGCCCTTTGGGCTCACTAATGCTCCTTCTGTCTTCCAGTCCTTCATGAATGACATTTTCAGGGATTTTGTGGATAAATTTCTGATTGTTTATTTGGATGATATCTTGATTTTTTCTAATGACTGGGACTCTCATGTGAAACATGTTCGAACTGTATTCCAGATTTGAGAGAGAATGCTCTGTATGTGAAGGGATCAAAGTGTCTTTTTGGCGTACAGAGGATCTCATTTCTGGGATTCATTTTGTCCCCATCTGTTATTGAAATGGACCCGTGTTAAGTTTCGGTAGCTGAGGAGTGCAGGTAAAAAAGGCAATACACCAGAGCAGTTGGAATCTATGAGATTGCAGTACCCTGACTAACCACCACAACTAGAGGCAGCCGTGGAGCGTTCCTACGTTGGTCCTAGACGCCTCGTCACAGCCTGAGAAACTAACTACACCTAAAGATAGATATAGGAAAGCTATCTGCCCCGGAGCAGAACCCCAAAGATAATAGAAAGCCCCCAAACATGTAATGGCGGTTAGACAAGATGAAATACTGACACAGAAAGAAAATAGTATGAGCAAACGCTGGGGCCCAAACTAACTAAATAGAAAAGGATAGGAAGGGTACTTACTGCAATCCCAGAAAACCCTGAAAAGCACCAACTCTACTAATTTCAAAAACACCTGAGATCACACGACCTCTTCCACCTAAATTAGTTCTCTGGTGTAACAAAATCAAAACAGCAGCCACTGAAAAAACTGGAAAAAGCAAAAGTACAAACATCAGTGGCTGAACAAAACTGAGAGGGCAGAAGCCCCCGGAGGGGACCCTGAAGGCCCCCACAGAAGTGCAGGACAAAATGCAAAAATATAGCACAAACACAAAAGAAGAAAATGTCTTATCTCATAGCAGGAGATGCAGACACGACACAGCAGGCTACAAGGGAAACTGGAATAAAGGATTCAGACCAGAACAATTGATCACCGGCAACCCTGATGGGAAGGTGACTCCCTTATATAAGACCAGTCAGTAACACCTGATTCCCAGTCCTCACAATCTTCACTGGACAGACTAGCACCGCTTGTAACCACCAGAGGGAGCCTCTGCTCAGAACTCATCTCAAACCCATTCACAACAGACCCGGTCAAGGTTCAGGCCATCTGTGATTGGGTCCAACCTACTTCATTAAAGGCTCTTCAAAGATTTTTGGGTTTTGCCAATTTTTATTGTAAATTTATTGGTAATTTCTCGGTTATTGTTAAACCATTGACTGATTTGACCAGAAAGGGTTCTGATGTGGTGAATTGGCCTCCTGAGGCAGTCTCTGCATTTCAGGAACTTAAGCAGAGATTCACTTCTGCTCCTGTTCTACGGCAGCCTGATGTTTCTCTGCCATTTCAGGTGGAGGTTGATGCCTCTGAAATTGGGGCAGGTGCCGTTTTGTCCCAAAAAGATCCAGAGACCTCTAAAAGTAACCCTTGTGCCTTTTTCTCTCGAAAATTTTCTCCTACTGAACGTAATTATGACGTGGGTAATCGGGAGTTACTGGCCATGAAGTGGGCTTTTGAAGAGTGGAGACATTGGCTGGAGGGAGCCAAACATCAGGTGGTGGTCCTTACGGACCATAAGAATCTGGTTTATCTGGAATCTGCCAAGCGACTCAATCCTAGACAGGCCAGGTGGGCCTTGTTTTTCACACGTTTTAATTTTGTGGTTTCCTTTCTTCCTGGCACTAAGAATGTTAAGGCGGATGCCCTCTCGAGGAGTTTCCTTGCGGACTCTCCTGAGTTATCTGATCCTTCTGTTATTTTGAAAGAGGGTGTAGTTCTTTCCGCCATCTCACCCAATTTGAGACTTGCTCTGGAGGGGTGTCAGGAGGATAGGCCCGAGCGCTGCCCTGTTGGAAAATTGTTTGTCCCGGACCACTGGAAAAAGAGTGTGATGTCTGAGATTCATTGTTCCGCGTTGGCTGGGCATCCCGGAATTTTTGGTACCAGAGACTTGGTTAGTCGGTCCTTTTGGTGGCCTACCTTGTCTCGTGATGTCAGGGAATTTGTGCAGTCCTGCGGGACTTGCTCTCGCTCCAAGCCTTGCTCTCGCTCTAGTGGTTTGTTGATGCCATTGCCTGTGCCCAAGAGACCATGGACCCATATCTCTATGGATTTCATTTCCCACCTCCCTGTTTCTCAGAGAATGACCGTCATCTGGGTGATTTGTGATAGGTTTTCCAAGATGATACATCTTGTGCCATTGCCTAAGTTGCCTTCCTCCTCTGAATTGTTGCCTTTGTTCCTTCAGCACGTGGTTCGTTTACACGGCATTCCTGAGAACATTGTGTCTGACAGAGGAGTCCAGTTTGTTTCCAGATTTTGGAGGACCTTTTGTTCTAAACTTGGTGTTCAATTGTCTTTCTCCTCGGCGTTTTATCCTCAGACCAATGGTCAAACTGAGAGAACAAACCAGACATTGGAGACTTATCTAAGATGCTTTGTGTCTGCTGATCAGGATGACTGGGTCTCTTTTTTGCCTTTGGCTGAGTTTGCTCTTAATAATAGGGCTAGCTCTGCCACTTTGATGTCTCCATTTTTCTGTAATTCTGGGTTTCACCCTCGATTTTCTTCAGGACAGACGGAGGCTTCTGTCTGTCCAGGTGTTGACTCTGTTGTGGAGCGTATGCAACAGATTTGGGACCAGGTAGTGGAGAGGTTGTCCCTCTCTCAGGAGAGGGCCCAGCGGTTTGCTAACCGGCATAGGACTGATGGTCCTCGGTTTAAAGTGGGGGACTTGGTCTGGTTGTCCTCAAGAAATATTCCTATGAGAGTGGCATCTCCTAAATTTAAGCCTAGGTTCATTGGACCTTATAAGATCATGGAGATTCTTAATCCTGTTTCTTTTCGTTTGCTTCTTCCAGGGACATTTAAGATCCATAACGTGTTCCATAAGTCCTTGTTGAAGAGGTTTGTTGAGCCAGTGGTTCCTACTGCTTTGCCTCCTGACCCTGTTCTGGTTGAGGGCAATATGGAGTTTGTGGTTGAGAAAATATTGAATTCTCGTTTTTCTAGACGGAAACTCCAGTATTTGGTTAAGTGGAGAGGTTATGGTCAGGAAGACAATTCTTGGGTGTTTGCTTCGGACATCCATGCTAGGAGACTCATCCGTGCGTATCATAGAACTCATCCTGACCGACCTGGTTGCTCAAGTGAGGGTTCGGTGACCCCTCCTCAAGGGGGGGGTACTGTTGTGAATGGACTTGAAATGAGTTCTGAGCAGAGGCTCCCTCTGGTGTTTACAAGCGGTACTGGACTGTCCAGTGAAGATTGTGAGGAGTGGGAATCAGGTGTTACTGACTGGTCTTATATAAGGGAGTCGCCTTCCCATCAGGGTTGCCGGTGATCAATTGTTCTGGTCTCAATCCTTGAGTCCTGTTTCCTTTGTAGCCTGCTGTGTCGTGTCTGCATCTCCTGCTAACAGATAAGACATTTCTTCTTTTTGTTTTTGTGCTTGATTTTTGCATTTTGTCCTGCACTTCTGTGGGGGCCTTCAGGGTCCCCTCCGGGGGCTTTTGCCCTCTCAGTTTAGTTCAGCCACTGATGTTTGTACTTTTGCTTTTTCCAGTTTTTTCAGTGGCTGCTGTTTTTGATTTTCTTACACCAGAGAACTAATTTAGGTGGTAGAGGTCGTGTGATCTCAGGTGATTTTGAAATTAGTAGAGTTGGTGCTTTTCAGGGTTTTTTGGGATTGCAGTAAGTGCCCTTCCTATCCTTTTCTATTTAGGTAGTTTGGGCCCCAACGTTTGCTCATACTATTTTCTGTCTGTGTCAGTATTTCATCTTGTCTAACCGCCATTACATGTTTGGGGGCTTTCTATGTTCTTTGGGGATCTGCTCCAGGGCAGATAGCTTTCCTCTTTCTATCTTTAGGTGTAGTTAGTTTCTCAGGCTGTGACGAGGCGTCTAGGACCAACGTAGGAACGCTCCACGGCTGCCTCTAGTTGTGGTGGTTAGTCAGGGTACTGCAATCTCATAGATTCCAACTTCTCTGGTGTATTGCCTTTTTTACCTGCACTCCTCAGCTACCGAAACATAACAGCACAGATTGTCTCTGCAGACTTCCAACTTTACGCAGTTTTCTGCTGTACATCGCAACATGATGGCATTAAAAATAACAGTGCTTTTTAATGCTCCTAAGTAAAAAATATTTGCCCTATGCAGTGACCCTGAATAATTGCCCCTCACTGTACTCCCTGCACAAAATATGGCTCCTACACTGTTGCTCTTATGGTGTATGGTCTCTACATTGTCCTCTCCTATAAAATATTGCCGCAACATCGTCCATCTTTATGAAATATAAGACATCATAATCCCTTATGATATTCAACCGCCACATCATCTATCTTTATGATCAACAACCACCATACTGTCCGCCCACATGAACTAAATCCTCCATACTTTCTTATAACATTAATATTCCTGTGCTTCCATATGATAATTATCTCCCTTTGTACCTTTTTTTAAATTA